>CAUYON010063129.1:0-49665 GCA_963573935.1 Arctocebus calabarensis | reverse complement strand
TATAGTGATCAAGGAAATGCCATGAAGGATATCTGTAACAGTATGATCAAAATATTTCTGAATGTATATGAATCGTGCCCTGTGATTGCACCAATGTACATAATTATGATTCAATAAAATTATTAAAAAAAAATCTTTCTTGACTTTTACTATAAGTTATCAGCAAATGATTTTCTACATCATAACCAGAACCCATATACTTTTGTCAAATGACCTTAGAGTAGCTTTATTGGCTGAAATAACAAGGGGCTGCAGTTTCCCATCAGGATTAATCACTACATCAGTTTATTTATCAGAAGGTTTTTTCTTCAGTTGTTCAGATAAATTTCACAAAATATAACATAAGCAAAATTCTTGAGAATCAGTGTCCTGGCTACTATCTCAAATAGCTACCAATCCCTTTTTTTCCCCCTGTCTCCTGAGCATTAATGGAATCTCTGCCTTGTTTGAGGGGAATCATTCTTACTTACTGTTTATTTGAGAGGGAAACTTTTCCTATATAAATAGTATCTATTATTCAATTAAATTGCTGGTTATGTGAACAGCTGTGACCAAGTTTACATATGTGCAATGGCATTTATAATATGACTATCCCCAAATATCAGTGACTGCGAGTTGTTATTGTTGTACACTTAAATTTCAGTGGGAAAATGTGAATCTAAAAATTGATGAGTATATGACTATATTTGTATATAATATATAACACACATATATATACAATGTATTAATAGTATGTATACATATATACATCCATATATATTCCATGCATAGCCACATGCTAAAAACTATTCTTGCTGATGTTGGTCTCAGAGGATACATAAGAATTAAGTACAAATTCTCACACCAACAACTTAGGTAGTGTTTGGAGTGCACACTGATCAAAGATTCTTGGAACTTTTGCTTTGGAAAGGGAACCATCAATCTAAGTGTTTTTTAGTTCCAGATGAAGGACCCGAGTCCTGAAGAGGAATGAGTTAGTTGAATATTATACAACCTGTGGCAACATTAATCCTGCACAAATCTGTCCAGATTTCTAATTTAGTGTCCTTTTTACAACATCAATGATCTTTGGTGATATACGACGTTAGTGTAGGTAGATTTTTTTTTTTTAAGCAGTTACTTGGTATTATCCAAGTGCTTCAATGGAGGGGAGAGGATTGGTAGAGGGAGGGTAATTGGTGGGAACACACCTATGGTGCGTTTTACAAGGGTACATGCTAAATTTACTAAGTGCAGAATATGAATGACTTAACATAATAACTAAGAAAATGTGGTGAAGGTTATGTTAACCAGTTTGATGAAAATATTTCAAATGGTATATAAAACCAGCACATTGTACCCAATGATTGCATTAACGTACACAGCTATGATTTAATAAAAAAAAAAAAAAAAGAAGGAAAAAGAAGGCTTATACTGGGTGAAGGTCCTTTAATACAGTATTTGATGAACCTTCAGATACATGGTTAGAAATTTACTGTATTAACCCTTATTGAATATTTTGATGTTATTATGTTTCTCTAGCTGTTTTTCTTCTAAATTAGTTCTGAATTGAAAATTGAGCCAATTCATCATGTATGTAGAAAAAAATATCTCTTTATGAAATTATTGCAGATATAAATCAACTCTAAAGTGATTACTTTGTTGTTATCTTGTCTGCCTCTTTAAATGTTTTGGTTAGCTTAAGAGTCTTGTCTTCAATTTCTGAGATTCTTTCTTCTTAATTTAGTCTGTTGCTGAAATTTTCTGCTGTGTTTTGAAAATCCCTAATGACTCTTTCATTTCTTTAAGTTCTATTATATCATTCCCTATGTTTTCTAGTTCTTTAGTGACTCTTTAATTAATTTCCTGTAAATTTATTTAGACAACTATTTCCAAATCTAAGTGTTCACGTGTGCAGCAACCCCCTGAGCAAACCCCTTCTTTTCTCTATGCATGTCACTACAGTCAAAGTAAGGTTTGGTATTCTTCTTGACCTTTCAGATACTGTGGCATATTTTTCCTGAATATCCCTAGTGGTGACAACCTTCCATCCTTTGAGAGTAGACAAATTCTTTTGCTTTCCTTTCATAATTGCCCTCCCCTAAATTTAGCGGTTTAAAACAATAGCCATTCATTTAATTATGATTCTGTGGGTCAGAAACTTGGTCAGGGTTCAGCTGTCTAGTTAATCAGATCTTGGTTTGTTCTATTGCAATGTCTATGGTTAGTTCCTTTGTTGACTGGGATTGTAACAAGGTTGTTTTGTGTGTGTGTGTGTGTGTGCTTTAATTCTTTCTTGGCCTAATTTTGAGGATCTTGGTAGAGACTACTCAGTTTCCTTTGAGTGGCTAATTAAGAATATTACCCAACACCTTCCTTAATCAGGATTCTTAAACTTCAGGGCAACATGTACCATCCCTCATTGCTCTAGGTACAAGTACCAGACAACGAGGAATAGCCCCTATGTCCTGGAGCCCTGTGGTCCCCAAGCCCTAGATGTGGACCAGTACTGGTCTGTGGCATGTTAGAATCCAGGCCACAGAGCAAGAGGTGAGCGTGAGTGAGTGAGCAAAGCTTCATCTGTATTCACAACTTCTCCCCATCTCTTGCATCACCACTTGAGCTCTGTCTCCTTCATACCAACAGCGGCATTCGATTCCCAAAGGAGCATGGACCCTATGTAAAATGTGCATGTGAGGGATCCAGCTCGCACTTTCTTCAGTAACTCTAATTCTTCTCTGTCCATCGTGAAAACATTTCTCCAGGGAAATAAGTTCTTAATGCCAAAAAGGTCGAGGACCATTGCAAGCCCATGATATTATTTAAAATAGCCAATCCAATGCACAGGAGCCTGCCAAACCTAGCTAACCTCACTTCACATGCCCTGCATACACTGTACCCTACAATTTTCAGTTTGCTCTTACTCTGTCCTTGCATCTCAGCCTTTGTGTGGCTCTGCCTGGCAGCTTTCTGTCATATGGAGCTGTAAGTAAGAACACAATTCTGCCTTTCATCTATCTGAGTCTCCTTGTGTCCAGCCTTCAATATAATCTTTAACTCTTATAAACAGAAGTCTGGCTGACTGGGCATGGCTGCAATGGAGGTGGCTTGTCTCTATTCCATGTCAACTTACATGTTCCAGCAGGGTAGCCAAGCTCATTCACATTATGGTGGCAAGGTTCGAGAGACAAAGCAATGCTCTTGAAACCTAGACTAAAAACTGGTTCACTACTACTTTCACTCCTACAGGCTCACGAAGTCCTAATAACCACCCTACTCTCAAGGAAACAGATCTCACCTCTTCAAAGAAGAGGCTGCAAATTCATCTTTCAAAGCCCATGGATACAAGCAGAGTTGAAGAATTGGGAATTTTTGTAATCAATATACAATAGAGGATCTGATTTTTGGAATCATCAAATGTCATCTAGAGGCATGCATGACAAATATTTTTATCACTATGGATAGTGATACCCTTGCCAGCAAATTAAAAACAAACCAACTATCTGTGATTATACCTTATGTATTTACTCTCTATCTCATAGTGAGACAAATCGAAAACTCAAATCTCAAATTTTGAGACCTAGTTATCTTGTAATTAATAGATTTTAAAGAATCTATTCTTCTTGCTACTCATATTTTTCATAAAATTTTTATAGAAATTAAATGTGAGAATATATTGCATTCAAGATTTAATTATAACCATGGAGGGATACCGGCCCCCCAACCAAAGCAAGTGACATGGCCTCAGGTGCTCCCTGAGGACTGTTGCCCTAAGATGGAAAAACTTTTCTCTGTGGACATGCCTGGGCTAGTAAGAACAATCAGTTAGATGTTCACAGAAAGGAAGTAACCGGAGGGCTTTGCAGGGTGAAACTGGGGGTTGGGCACTTGCAGAGGTTACGGGAAGAGGTACTCTGTCCTTTTCTCTTTTTAGAAGATGGCCATTCTTCAAGTTTTGAGGAGCTTATCAGACAGAACAGACAGCCAGACACCATTGTGGTTAAGCCTGCAGCAAAATGTTGAGAAAGTGTGTTCAATTTAGATCCACTATATGTGTATCCAGCAGCATCTGTGCTAAATGAAGAATTTTCATGGTAGCTTCTGCTATTTCATCATTATTCGATCCTTTTTCTATTTCTATACTTTTATTTGATCAGTATGTATAAAAACACCCAATAAATGTGGGTTGTCACTGAGTGCCTGAGCGAGCACCAGTCTTCCTTTCAACAATCATTTTGTGTGTAGCACTTCCTTTGTGTCCCCGATCATTTAAGTTCTGTGGTCGACTACATCACCAGTAATTGAATAACAATTATTGATATCCTATTCTCTGGACTGCATTGGAAGGGAGTTATTGATACTTCAACAATAGCGCAAATGAAGCATATGATTTCTGACAATTACATTTGTGAACTTGCCACTGTGCCCTTACATTAGCAGCACTGTACACACAACTTGGTAAGGTTTAATAACCTTGGTATATCAGTTTCTCACAGCTGTGTTCATATAGATAAACAGGTGGCAGTGTTTATCTTCATTGGGTGAGTGAAGTTCATTACTGCTATTTTGTGTTTTTGTGTGCCATCATACAATGTTGGAGCTTGAATTAAGACAACATAGAAATATTACATTTCTTGTTAAACGTGGCCAGAGAGGAAGTGAAATCAGTAACATGCTAGTCCAAGTTTATGGTGATAATTCCATGAAGAAAATGACAGTGTACAAATGGATGAAATATTTATCTGAGGGGAGAGAAAGTGTCACTGGTGAAGAGAGGTTGAGGAAGACAGTAACAAGCAAAACTAACAGAAACATTGCAAGAAGTCTTCAAATTTTGTATCCAAATCATCGGCTGACTGTGAGAAGCAAGTAAACACCGGTAAAGAAACAGGAAAATCTTAACTGAAAATCTTGGCATGACAAATGTGTGGCTTTTGCATCACGACAATGCACCAGCTCACACAGTACTGTCTTTGAGGGAGTTTTTAGCCAGTAAACAAATAACTGTCCTAGAACACCCTCCCTATTCACCTTACTTGATTTTTTTTTTTTTACTCAAAAATAAAGGAAATATTGAGAGGAAGACATTTCGATGCCATTTAGGATATCAGTAGTAATATAAAAACAGCTCTGATGGCCATTTCAGAAAGAGTTCCAGAATTGCTTCAAAGGGTGGACTAGGTGTTGGAATCAAGGAGTACTTCAAAGGTGACTGCAGTGATATTCAGCTATGAGGTGTGTAGCACTGTTTCTAGGCTGAATTCCCAAACTTAATTGTCAGACCTTTTGCATGTGTAATGTGTGGAATGATTTGCTGTATACCAAAAATGTCCCTGTTAATGTTAGATATCTTATAACAATGAATTCATAAAGGATCACTTAAGTAGCTAAATTGACACAATAAAGTGGATTGACTAATTATTTGGGGGACTGATTATAATGTCTCAGTAAAAAGCACATATCTATTTACATATAGTCATAACATGGGGTTCCTCTGCTTAATACAACAGTATTAAACTTGCACTTGTTTATTATAGCTGCAAGTGCAAAACAATCATTTGCTTTTAAAAATTGTAGACACAGAGCCTAGACATCATTATCTCAAAAGCAACATTTAAGTAAACCATCTTATCTTTTCCTCCCTGTACAGTCTCAGGTTTTTGAAAACTTAGAATGAATCAGCAGGAGGAGAAGTTAAAAATTTTGCTGTGGTTTAAATTGCTTTCCTGTTTTTTCTTTAACCTGATTCACTCTGTTTATTGGGACTGATTGATTTGAATTGATGAGTTTTACTGATTTTTGTCATGCTTGATCTATTCAATCAAATTGCCTTGTTTCAAGTTGTGTAAATGAGTTTTATTTTCTAACCCAGTTAGGAACAGCTTATAGAATGTTGTTCACACAAGAACTGGCTAATTTGTCTGCCACTGGGTGAAACCAGCAATCTCTACAGAATCCTCCTGGAATGATCCTAAATGATACAAATACCTGTGTCTTAAGTCTCAGAACTGATGCCATCTTTAGGGAATGGTGAATCATGAGTGTAGCCATCAGGTATTTACTTGGTTGGGGCTAGACTCAAGATGTAAGAGTTATAGCCATAGACTCAAGATGTAAGAGTTATAGCCATAAAGTCAACCTTGACACTCCCAACGCTTCCAAAGACACAACCTGGAGGAAAAGTCTTTCCCCTTTCCCCTCATCCTGCACTCCATACAAATCCCACAAGTCTACTTTACCTTACTGAAAATGTCAAGTATTCCAGTGCTGGTGGGGAACCAATTTTTATAAAATCTATGTCTGTATCCCCCATATGTGGAGATTACAAAAGGACCTGCCTTTGGTTGATGTCAAATGTTTCAGAATATATTTTTCAGATATTTTGGCATGTTATTTCTGCATAACAATGTGACTTCATCAAACTTGTTCTGATTTCATGTGCAAGTATATTTAACAAAGATATTTTTTACTGGATTTTGTGTAAAGACACATTCAAATAGTAGGTCTGTGAATTAAATGGAAACATACTGGCTATAAATAATTTTTTTCTTTAAATAAACAGATCTTTACTATTGTATAATAGTTTTCTCTTCTATTTAATTTTCAAAATGAAACCACTCAGAAACAGTTTTAATACCTACTATTGTTGTAGATGTTAAATATAGATCTATATACCTTGGGTTATATGCAACTCTTAAAAAAATTTCAAATATCTTTAATCCACTGGGAAATGCCAGGTGACTAAATTGTATATTTTTATTAGTAACTGCTGTGGTTTCTCATTAAGTCCTAAAATTCTCAAAATTATAGCTAATGTTAATTTCAAATAGAAGGCAAAATGATATGAAAGAATGATATATTCTTAATAACTTTGTATGAGTCATTTGGAATAAAGTGTGTGAGATTGTATTATGCTTTGACATAACTGCCTACATCACATGAAACCAAAAATTGTATCAAACTATATTGCAGTTACAATATCTAAGTCAAATTTCCAGACTATCCCATAGATCTACACTACCAAATTGAAAAATATAATGTAGAGATAATTCTTCCTCTCTTTACTTCAATATTTAGTGTATCAATAAATTTCTTTGAAATTTTTTTCTTAATTGGCTTAAGGTTTATTCACTGAATCAAAAATACTATTTATATGTCTTGGTGTATACAGACTGTATCAGAAGTAGCTCTGCTCTCTCTTTTCCTTTAAGAATATTTTCTCTTGGTTACTACAGTCTTATACTATAACTTTTTACTTATTTCTGAGATAAATTTGCCATTGCCATTGTTTTTCTTTGTTTAATATTCTCAGTTCAATTACTCCCATTAGTCTTTTTTCTGTGTTATTTATTTACATATTTTCCCTAATTATAGTGCCTTAGTGTTCATGCTTCTTCAATTTTTTAAATAATGAAATTTTTTTTCGTTTAAAAATTTCAATAGATTTAGGGGTACAAGTGTTTTCTGGTTAGATGGATAAATTGTATAGTAGCAGAGACTGGCCTTTTAGTGTGGCTCTCCCCTGAATAGTGTGCATTATACTCCACAGGTAATTTTTCGTCTCCTGCTTCCTCCCATCTTCCCCTTTTCTGAGTCTCTAAACTCCATTATGTCATGCTGTGTGGCTCTGAAAGCAAATAGCTTAGCTCCCATTTATAAGTGAGAAGGTGTCAAATTTGGTTTTCCATTCCTGAGTTACTTCATTTAGAATAATGGTTTCAGGTTTTATCCACGTTGCTGCAAAAGACATTGTTTTTTCATTCTTTGTTATGGCCCTCTACTACTCTTTGGGGAGATGGATGTGTATGTGTGTCTACAAAAGACATTTTATTTACTCATTCATCATTTGCTGGGCACATAGGATGATTCCCTTTTTTTGTAATTGTGACTTGTGCTGTGATAAACATGAGTCCAGGTATCATTTTAATGTAATGACCTCTCTTCCTTTGGGTAGAAACTCAGTACTAGTGTTACTGGATCAAATGATAGATCTAGTTTTAAAGAAATCACCATATTATTTTCCCTAGAGATTATATTAGTTTATATTCCATCCAGCAGTATATAAGCATTTCCTTTTCACCACTTCCACGCCATCATCTATTGTTCTGACTTTTTAATAAAGCCATTCTGACGGTGGTGATAAGGTGTTATCTCATTGTGATTTTAATTTACATTTCCCTGATGATTAGTTGTACTGAGAATTTTTGTCCCCCTGGTTTTAAGCCATTTGAGCCTCTTCTTTGAAAATTATCTGTTCAAGTCATTCGCCCATTTTCTAATGGAGTTATTTGGACTTTATTTGCTGGGCAAATAATTGTAGATGCTAGACATTAATCCTTTATCAGATGTATAGTTTAAAAATATCTTTCCCAATCTGTAGGTTGTTTATTTACCCTGTTGGTTATTTCTTTTGATGTGCAGGATAGTTTTAGTTTTTTCTTTTGGAGTCTTAGTCATAAATTCTTTGTCTAGGTCAATGTCCAAAAGAGTTTTTCTTAGGTCTGCATCTAGTGTGTTTTTGATTTCTGTTCTTACATTTGAATCTTTAATCCATCTTCAGTTAATTTTTGTGTATGATGAAAGATAGGCATTCAGTTTCCTTCTTCTGCATGAGGCTTTTCAATTTTCCCAGCATCATTTTTTGAATTGGGTAACCTTTCCACAGAGTATGTTGTAGCTATATGGTTTATTTCTATCCCATTGATCTATATGTTTACTTTTATACCAGTACCATGCTGTTTTGATTACTATAGCTTTGTAGTATAATTTGAAGTTGAGTGATGTGATGATGCCTCCAGATTTGTTCCTTTTGCCTGGCTATTTGGGCTCTTTTTTTGGTTCCATTTGAATTTTCCTTTGTAAATTTTAACTTCTAATTCAAGGTCATTTTTACTATCATCAAATTCATGCTTGGGTGTATTTATTCAGTGAAAGGTATTGTGTTTTCTTTTGTCTCTGCATCTATCTTTTCCTTGATTTATGGTTACTTTTCCAGGGAGAGTTTCCTGAATTTTGTGAGTTTTGTTCTGAGTTTGGTTGGTGACTTTTTTTGTTTGTTTATTATAATCTTTCTCTTATTCACTGTTGTGCAATTGAGACACTTTACATGATTTTCAGTGTTATGGTAGGCTCTTCTGTCAGAACAGCAAAATTCTAATACAATGGAACCTCAATAGATGACCACCTGCCTACATTAACCTCCTTCTTAAGTTGACCTAATTTTCAGTATCCGGACATGCTCCACATGTACCTATCATTATGATAGGCTTAGTTCCTTATGTTGACCATGTCCATATGTTGACCAGTTTGTTATATAGTCCCTTGGAGGGTCAATTTGCAGGGGTTCTACTGTATACTGGAAGACTTATTTTTTGTTTGTCGATGGATGGAGGGGTTGTGCATCCTTCAACGTTTTTGGATTCCCTTTGTCATCAGGCTCTAAGGTTTCTCTTTTGACTACTTTCCCATTCACTACCCTTTCTTTTGACTCCCCACCACATCATCAAATATTATGGTTCAATGGCTTCAAATCACATATATGTACTTACAAGTTCCTCTTCTGTATCTTTTTCCTGATTCATGTAATGTTTTTTCATATTTTCACACTTAGGATAGATTTATTATTTATAATGCTAATTTGAAATCACTCTTGGGCCACATTCTTAGCTCCTTCTTCTCTTTCCTGTGGTGTTTCTTAGTCTGACTTTATTTGCTGCAAAGTGCTGGACTTGCCCCAGAAGTGGGATTTTCCTCCTTTCACTTAGGGCTACGTACAGTTTATACATTCTATATCTTTAAATTCAGCTGAGAACATGGGTTTTGTGTGATTTAATTTTTTTTATTAAATCATAAAGCGGTAGATCATTTATACATCAATGTATTTATGGGGTACAATGTACTGATTTCATATATAATTTGGGGTGCTTCTATTATACTGATTAAAATATCCCTCACCTCCTTTACTTAATTATTGTTTTAAGATATTTATACTCTATACTTAATAGATCCCACATGTACCCTTACAATATGCAATAGAAGGAAAAAATATCCAATGTACTCAGTACTATTATGAAAACAATTAACAATCACTTACAGTTTCATATGAAGAATAGATCACAACTATGGCTAAGGATGAAGGAGGGATGGGAGAGGTCAGATGGAGGGATGGTGAATGGTGTGTGATTTAATTTGTTTCCTTCCCATTTCATATTGATCTAGGAGGAAATATTGGTATATGAGGACCTAGGCAGTAGCCACTATTGTCTTTCTGTGAATATTAATTTATAGTTTTTAATATTTTACTAGTATAAATTATGACAATAACTATAACATACATGTTAGCATATCCATAGGATTAGTTTCTGGGAATAAAACTGCAGGCACAAAGAATCTAAATTTGTCACTTTTATAGCTATAAATTAAGCATCACTAATCTAAAAATCTTAAATCCAAAATGCTTCAAAATCCAAAACTTTTTGAGCACCAACATGATGCTAAAAGTGGAAAATTCCACACCTGACCTCACGTGATGGGTCACAATAAAAATATGGGCACAAAATGTACAGTTTATTAAGTGCCTCTAAGAGGAAATATATCCTACCAGTCCCCCTCTGCTGTGATGTGTCTTCCACAAATACCCAGATTGCCCCACACAACCACACCCACAAAGTTTAATAAAGTAAAAACCTTTTTCATGTGCAAAATTTTTTAAAATATTGCACAAAGTTACTTCTGTCTATCTGTATAAAATATGTATTAAACATGAATGAATTTTGTGTTTAGACTTGGGTCCTATCCACTAGATATCTTAGGATGTATATGCACATATTCCATGATATGTCAAAATACAAACTCTGAAACACTTAACGGTCCTAAGCACTTCAAGAAGGGATACTTAACCTATAATACCTAATTGACCCTTATTACTAAAGGGACAATATATGTTCCTACTCAGAAAATATGTGAATGCCTGTTTTCACACCTTGCCAACATATTATGAGGTTTCGGATTATTTCTGAGTCTGATATTTTAAAAATGATATTTCAGTACAATTATGTTTTGCATTTCTCTTTTTGTGAATGAAATTGAGCACTTTTTTATATGGTTAAGGGTAGTTAAGGGTAGTTTTTCTTTGTATAAGACATATGTAGATGAAGGGTATCCTTATAAAAGTTTATTTACCTTAAAGGTCAGCATGTAGGAATACACAGTACTGAATGATGTTTTATCCATAAGCTTTGGTAAACGCTAGTATTTCTCATAAGTTATAAGTAGGTTCTTTAGAACTTCTCTATTGTCATCTTCAAATACTATCATTCTTGGGTTTTTGTTTGTATCATTTTGCTTCTATACCTTGAAGTTTTGGTTTATTCTACATGTTTACCACAGTAAAAGGATCTCTAGCAATGTGGTTAATAGAAGTGGTGATACAATGCATTCATCCTTGTCTTGTTCTTAGTCTCAAAGGGAAGCTTTTCAGTGTTTTCATATTAAGTATAAAGTTTATTCTATATTTTATAGAAAATTTTTTAGCCAGATAAGAATTTTACTTCAACACATGGTTTGCTAAGGGATTTTATCATAAGCAGATATGAAATTAAATGTTTCTTCCTCCCTTGTAATGATAATTATATAATTTTTCTTTTGCCACCTTTTAAGGGGTGAATTATATTATCTATTTTCTTATTAAACCAACTTTGGCTCTGGGGATATAACTTAGTCATGATATATATATTTTTATCCCTTATGGCTAGATTTGGTTTGGCAATATCTTGCTTCAGATTTGTTACATCCATTTTCATGAGGGAGATGAGCCCGTGACTTTTCTTTCTCATACTTTGTTGAATTTACATTTATGCTAATCTCATGAAACTGATTTTTTAATGTAGTCCTTTTTATTCCCTAGAAGATTTTTGTATAAAATTGAATTATTTCTTGCTTGAGTTGGTTTAACTATTTAATAATAACACCAAGGAGTGAGTTTTCTTTTGTGGGAAGACGTTTGATTACCAAATATCTTAGACTATGTACAATGGATATTGGGCCTTTCATGTTCTTCTATGTCTTAGAATATTTTATCTAAATATTTTAACTTACCATCATAAAGTTTTTCATAAAATTTTCATTTTTTTAAAGGCAAGCATGAGGCAAAGTTTATTGAGAAATAAAAAGGTAGGTTTACAGAGGAAAAGCAAGATACAGGATTACAGAGCAAGACATGTTTGCCATAGACAGCAAATGGACCTTTATTGCCAGGGCAAGTAGGCAGATTGGCAGAATTCTCTCGTTACCTTTGTGCTGTGTACACTATTTATACTTATTTCCTTTTTACTCCTGATTCTGGTTATTTGTTATATCTATATAATTTTATTGGTCAAACATACCAGAGATTTGTCTAATATTCTTCCTGGTTTTTATGTTTTTTTGTGCTTAATTACAAGATGAATATTGTGTTTTTGTGTGTGTGTGGTGGGAGACAGCGGGCCTTCTTCTTTCAGGGAAATATATAATGTCAGTTAAATTTAAAATAATCAAATTGTGTGGCATTAGTGTAATTTGGGGAGATTAGATTAGCAAAATTAAATTTAATAACCTATGGAATGATATGTATGCATGTAGGCAAACTGGATGAATTGTAGAGATGGAACAAGTTGATACATATAGGGTGGAAAAGACTGAACTATTAAAACATGTGACAAATGGATTCACTCTCAGTTTAGTTAGAATCTGAATGAACATACCAAGATTTCATACTGTGGTGAATTCTCTAAAATTGAACTAATCTTGGCAGGACTCAACCTTGATAGAAGATACTTATTCTCATCATATATAATGAGATAAATGTATCAGGAACTCCTGCAAATCACTAAGAAAACAATTTTAAAAAGCCAATGGAAAAATGTGCAAACTATAAGAACAAGCATTGACTCATAAAAGAGGAAGATAATAGTCTCTAATAATAAAACATACTTCATCTCACTACTAGTGAGGGAGCTTGACAATCAAAGCAAAATGAGACACTATTTCATAATTATCCACCTGGCAAGACTTGAAGTCAGCCAATATAAGTTTTGGAGTAGATGTGGACTAGTGTGAACTCTTTCTTATACAATGCTAGTGAGACTATATATTGTACATCACTCTTAGAACAGATTGCTAATATTTAATAAAGCTGAAGCCACCTGTACCTTATGATAGAGACGTGTACAAAAATGCTTACTGCAACATTACTTCTGATAAAAAAAAATTGAAGGAAACAACTGCTTATCTGTTGGACATGCACATTATGATCTATCCATTTAGTGAACAGTGAGTAACAGCAATAATGATGGCCTAGAGCATTATCAATGAAGATGAATCTCACAAACCTAATTTGGAAGAAAATATAAATTCCAAAAGGATGCATAGCAGTTCTCTTTTAGGTGAGCTATAAAAACATGAAATCTATGCATGATGTGGATTTATGTATATGTAGTAAATATATGTGGTTCAAGAAAGATAAACTCCAAATTAAAATATTTACTTCTCTGAATGAGGAAGGCAAATTCAATCAAAGAGTTGTATTAAAGAAGACACTTACGAAATGTCTCATTTCTCAGATTACTACAATAATCGTATACTTGGGTAGTATGGGCATGAAAGCTGATGAGCTGAGTAAGCAAAAGATATTTACTTGCCATTTTTTCTATTTAAAGATGCAAAGCCAATATTATATTTTTGTAATGTTCTGAAATTTTTAACTAGAACTACAAGAGAATTTTCAAAGGAAGGTACTGCTGACCATAAAATCATGAGTGTATAAAACCCCACAAATTACCTAGTTTTGCAGTGAGGCTAACACAGATGATCATGATCTAGAAGAGCACAAGATCATGCCCAAGGGTATCTAATCCAATATTCACTGCCCCTTTTCAAATGAAGCTTTTTTATCAGAAGGTGAATAGTAGTGATATATGTTCTGAAAAAATATTATATTCACTTTTTTTTTTTTAGGTACAAAAGAATATATGGGAAGCTTTTTCAAAATACTCTTGCCTAAGGCCAACTGGGAGCCCACTGAGTCAAAACCCAGATATAAATTCTAAAGATGAATAAGTTGAAAGACATGTTCTCTAGGCAGTTCTAATGTGAACTTCCAGTTGTGAACACCTCATTAATGCTATCAATAGCCAATTAGGCAAAATGTGATGATCTAACTTCAAATTTAAAATTAACTTTGCGTGTAGTTCAGGAGAGAGTTTTTGTCACACTTAACACCATGACTATGTAAAGGGGCTTGTCTAGAAAGATAAGGGAAAGACTTCAATTTGTATAAATAATCAACACATTGAATCACATAATGGCATAAATGTATTCATGATCTATTTACAAATGACTTAATAAAAAAATTAATTAATTAATTAATCTTACCAAATTGAAAAAAAAAAAAGATAAGGAGCCTAGAGAAATCCAGTGCATTTATACTTTTGTTCGTTCCCCTGCATTTCCCTGCTATATTTACATTAGAAATATGCATAGATAAGACTTCCGAGACTATTTTGTCCTAAGACCAAGTATACTTTAGAATTAATTGGAGAGTTCTGTGGCAATATCTCATTCTGATATTACAACCATTGATTTATTGAGCTTTTACGTGTCATCTTTAGTAGTGATTAATAGCCTTGTTTTTTAATTTTATAGATTTTAATTTCAGAGTCACGAATAAGCACTGATAGATAATTTATGGAGGAAAACCCCCCAAATAAGTAAGCCCTCCCCAAGGTGAATACACTGAAACTGCAAAATATAGAGTTCACAATCCCAGCTAAGAAAGGAATAAAGGAAAAGAAAATATGCTATGGCTTCACGTTAAATTATTTAGAATCACCAGAGGGAGGAATATCCCGGCTTTGGGGACACACGTGGTCTTCTGGTTCCTTGATTGTGGCCTTTTGACTAAATCCAAATTTTACAGATCAAGTCCTTTCAATAAAGGGATTAGTTCTGTGAAGTTTGGAGGCCGATGAGGGGCTGTGTTTGGGATCTGGAGGGCCACATGAGGCCTTGAGGCTGCAGGTTCCCCATCTGGTATTAACTGTCTGACTTCCTAGAGTATCAAAAGATATTAAAAGATATCAAAGATATTACTCAAATTTAGTCTAGACGCAGTTTTTATCATGAAGGTAAAGACCTAAGGTGATGGAATATTATACCAAATTATACTTCAGCTGGGGGAAAAAAAGAATCCTTCTCCTCTCTATCCTTATTAAATATTTTGTGTATCAAATGGCAAAAAAGCTACTTTCTTATCACTGAAATGTCATCACTGAATGCTTACCTGTTTAAATAGTTTCTTTGTGGGACAACATATAAAGAAGCCCTCAGAGGGGTGGCGCCTATGGCTTAGCGAGTAGGGCACCGGCCCCATATACCGAAGGTGACAGGTTCAAACCCAGCCTCGGCTGAACTGCAAAACAAACAAACAAACAAAAGAAGCCCTCAGAATGTCAGATGCAAAATGATACAAATGATTATCACCAACGTAGACCAGGAGCCAGGTGTCATTGATACCTCCTAACCACACTGTTGTTTAGCTTTTCCATGTGTTACCTTTCTGAGGAAGAGAAAAAAGAAAAAAATATATATGCCCCAAACAATACTATCCTTTGAAAGAAACAATTTAGGGGAAGGAAGAGAAAGAGGTTTCTGCAAAAAAAACAAACAAAAACAAAAACAAAAAGCAGATAGATTGTCATCAGCAAAGAAAAATAACTATGACAAAGTACAGGCCTACAAGTCAGAGGAGGAAGACCAGCAAAGAAGCACTGGGTTGGGGATGAGCTAACATCTCCCACGTGTGTGTCAGGTGCTTCCACCTATCCCGACAACGAATCATACTATTACCTAACCGGCCTGTGTGGAAAGTAATTTTTTTCTCCATTTATAGATGACAACATTTTAATTTAAAGAAAGATCTCAAAATATGTTTAAATGAGAAATATGATGTATCATTTCATTTCTTTGCTCCATGAATTTGATAAAAAAGGAAAATAAAACCAAGATCAACTTCTGAAGTTTCAAAGAAAATTATTTGTACCTTGAGGAAAAAAAAAAGTGTATTTATACCTTGGAAAAAACAAATCATTTCTCATTATCAAATATAATTTCAGGCTATTATGGTATTAAGTAAAATAATTAATTGAAATTATACACCTCGGAGTTGAAGGGTTAATTTAATAAGATACAAATATCAGATGTCTGTAGATTTTTACAAAATCTCATTACTATATTTAACCTTTTTTAAGACTAATTATTCAATGCTGATTAATTTATTTTTCTTCTTTAATAGGTCATTTTTTTCTTACTTGCTATAACTTCCTTCTTTTTTTGCTAACCTAAAATTAGAAAGATATAATTAGAAAATTATACTTTCAAGATAAAGAACTGGAATTTCATTGGTAAGCCTGGAGGAAAAAAGAGGGCTGTCTAGGAAACCCAGCTCTTAGGCTATGGAAGGGAAAAGGTCAGATATGATAACCATGAAATGGCACATGGAATATAATGGTTTAGACCTGCATTGCCTTGTATTTACACAAGTCATTTAAAGTCTAACATCTATAAATGCTAAAATTATTTGGGGACCTGTATCTGCCAGAAACCAAAATGTCAGCTGGCTCTATTCTTCCTGGGCCTTCACTTCCAAGGAGGTAATGGGTAAGTATATAAAATTTAAGATGAATGGAAAAAAGTTAGAAAGGGTCACAAGTATGATACCAGAAAAAAATACTAGGAAAAGTATTTAGATTCATAACAAACAGGAAATAGGAAAGGAGTACAGGCCGGGTACAGTGACTCATGCCTGTAATCCCAGCACTCTGGAAGGCAGAGGTGGTGGATTGCCTGAGATAAGGAGATGGAGACCAGCCTGAGCCAGAGTGAGACCCTGTCTCTAAAATAGCCAGACATTGTGGCGGGTCTCTGTAGTCCCAGCTACTTGGAAGGCTGAGGCAAGAGAACCACTTGAGCTGAAGAATTTGACATTGCTGTGAGCTAAATTAACCCTTCAACTCTGAGGCATATAATTTTAATTAATTATTTTACTTAATACCGTAATAGCCTGAAATGATATTTGATAATGAGAAATGATTTGTTTTTTTCAAAGGTATAAAAGTAAGAGGAAGGAAGGAAGAAGGGAAGGGAGGAAAAACTGTAATTTCACCAAAATGACAGAATATAATAATTTGAAAATCCATCCCACAACCTAAAAATGCTGGATATCATATGAAAATTAATGTACTGCCAAGATTATAAGAAAAAAAAACACACCAAGGACAGAAATTAAGAAGAAACAAAAACAAGAGTGGAAAGCAGAATGAAGTGGTTCTTTAATAAACATGGATTTTATACAACTTGGGAAACTGGGGGCCTGGATGTGAGCTTATTTAGGGTCAGATCTTGAGTCCAACAAAAAATTGAATATGCAACTGAACCATTATACAAGAGTAGGGGGACATAGACAAATATAGAATGAGGTAATTCACCATTTGAGGGCCTCACTGAATAACTAATGGACAAGCCTGTCGAGGAAGCAGGCATTTGAATACAGGAGTGAAGGATCATAGTGGTGAACAAAGAGAATGATTAACAGGTAGGTAGATTTAAGTATTAACTGTGTAGAATAATAATAATTAAAGGAATCATTGTATAATATACTCTTCTCTGACTGAATGAAAATACATTGAGAAATATTTTTAGTATCTAGGTCGAGATCAAGACTTCAGTTTTTGTTAACCAATATCTTTCTGTATATTGGAATATATGACTTATGTATAGAACTGGACTGGTTTGAAATCTACTTTATAATAAATGTACTTCTCAAAGTGGCAGCCACTCAGCAATTTTTAGCTGACCAAGAGCATGTGCACATTTTGCAAAGCAGTTTGATGTTGCTGGGTGTAGACTGAGACTGGTGGGTGGGGTATGATTCCCAGCTCCAACTCGGCTGAGCATACTTTAAAGATCTGGAAAAAATAGTACTTCATTTTATATGGAATCAGAAAAAACTTTGAATAGCCAATATATTTACTCAGAAATAAGAAAAAAATCAGAAGGTATCATGTTACCAGACTTCAGGCTATACTATAAATCTATAGCGATCAAAACAGCATGGTACTGGCACAAAAACAGAGAGATAGATGAATGGAAAAGAATAGCAAAACAAGAGATGAACTCAGCTACTTATGGTCATTTGATCTGTGACAAGCCTATCAAAAATATTCAGTGGAGGAAAGATTCCCTATTTAACAAATGGTGCTGGGTGAACTGGCTGGTAACCTGTAGAAGACTGAAACTGGACCCCCATCTTTCATCATTAACAAAAATCGTTTCCCATTGGATAAAAGATTTAAACTTAAGACATGAAACTATAAAAGTACTAGAAGAGAGTGCAAGGAAAACACTTGAAGAAATCAGCCTGGGAGAATATTTTATGAGGAGGACCCCCTGGGCAATTGAAGCAACACCAAAAATACATTACTGGGATCTGATTAAACTAAAAAGCTTTTGCACAGCCAAGAGCACAGTAAGTAAAGCAAACAGACAACCTTCAGAATGGGAGAAGATTTTTGCAGGTTATGCTTCCAACAAAGGGCAGATAACTAGAATCTACAAAGAACTCAAACTAATCAATAAGAAATGAACAACTAACCCCATTTCTATATGAGCAAGAGACTGAACAGAAACCTCTCTGAAGAAGACAGGCTCGTGGCCTACAAACACATGAAAAAATGCTCATCATCCTTCATCATCAGAGAAATGCAAATCAAAACCACTTTGAGATATCATCTAACTTCAGTAAGATTAGCCCACATTACAAAATTCCAAAACCACAGATGTTGGCATGGATGCAGAGAGAATGGAACACTTCTATACTGCTGGTAGGAATACAAGCTAATACAACCTTTTTGGAAAGAAGTTTGGCGAATACTCAAGGAATAAAAAGTGATCTACTATTTAATCCTGTGATTCCTCTACTAGGTATATTCCCAGATGGTCAAAAATTATTTTACAACAAAGAAATTTGCACCAGAATGTTTATTGCAGCCCCATTCATAATTGCCAAGACATGAAAACATCCCAAGTGCCCATTGACTCCTGAATGGATTAACAAATTGTGGTATATGTACACTATGGAATACTATGCAGCCATGAAAAGATGGAAACTTCACATCTTTTTTGTTTACCTGAATGGAGTTGGAACATATTCTTCTAGTAAAGTATCTCAAGAATCGAAAAACATATCCACTGTATAAAAACATATCCACACATTCATATGAATGGCAAATGTAACTATAGTCCAGAAAGTAGAAGGGAAGAGGAATGAAAAGGGAGGGGAGGAGGGAAGGCCGGGAGGAGGGCAGGTATCTAATGTGCATGATGCAATAGTACGTATCAAAACTATTAAGAAAAGAGTATATTTGCCTTACCACAACAAATAAGTAAGCGAGGTGATGGAAATGTTAATCAGTTCAATGTAAGCATTTCACATTGTATATCAAATCACAATGAACCCCATAAATGCTTCAATGTACACAGTTGCGATTTAATTAAAAATGAATACATAAAAAAAGAAGAAGAGTTGTACAATATTAGTTGGAATGTTATTGAATTGTCAACTATCCGTGCTAACGGGGGAATGCCCAAATAGGACCATTGCATGTGCTGCAATTTCAGTTTCATCTCTGTTATTCCCAGCACCCGTTTACTGATACTATCCTCATGAGGTTTGGTTTAACCTGCCTTTATTGAATTCAATTTAATAAGAAATTGCAGAGAACCTTGTGAAAAGAGAGTTTGATTAACTAAAAGGCTTGTTTTCCTGATGAAACTATTATCTATTACTAGTTGAGCACTTAGGATGTAGCAGGCCCTACAAAAATGTATGCAAGACACGTTATAGTTAAATTTAAAAAATCCAAGCACATAGGAGCATGACAGACACAGTAAGAAAGAACAGGAATTTATGCTTACTTTTCACTTGGTATTATGTGTTGTGTAAATAACACAACAAGTAACTCGAGTAATGTATTGGCTGGTAGCATGTTCCAGGATTTTTGCAGTGACTTTTGACTGTCATGCCATAGAACCCTGGTGTACCAAGACACCTCAGAGTTTGGCTTGCATTGTTTTAATTTATGTGATGTGTTTTGCTGCAACTGATTATTCATACTTCTATTGAAATTATTCAGAGGAACGTTGATCTGAGGTGGTTATATGACTTGGTATAGAATACATCATGGACTTACAAGGAAATCTGTGAGAGAACTTTGCTTTTTGAACGAATAAAACTACCTGTGGCAGTTCTTATAAAACAGCAAAATCAGGGTTAAAGGGCAATGAAGAAATGTGCTTTTCTAGACACTGGGAGATATTACTATACTGTAATAATAGTAGTGTGATAATTATTGTTGACCTGGTTAGGTGGTTTTTTCCCCCTTGTTTACCCTTTCCAAAATACCACAAAAATACTAATTTTGAAAGAGTGCTCTTAGCTTAAGGAGAACAACTGGGTTCATGAATACTCTAAACTCATTTTCCTATAATATTAAGCCCTTGGCTGGCCAGAAAAGAGCAAACAAACAAACATAAACCCAACAAAAACACAGCAACACAGTTAATTAGCTTTATGAGCTGCAAAGGTGCCTTATTTTTATAATTTATTAATCCTATTCCTATTTTCCTGATTGCTAGAAAAACTATCTGTGTCCTGCCGTTCAAGACTGCACAGTAGCTTACTGTGTCTCCAGAAAGGTCGGCACACACCCATGCACACATGCACGCACAGAGCCAGGCTGATGCGGTGGACATTTCAGAAAGACCTGGTCAGCAACAGCACCGTTCAAAGCACCTGCTAACTCAGAGGCAGCCACAGAATTAACACAAAGTCAGAGCTTGAAGAAAGTAGCTGAATTGGCAAGTTTGGTGAGACAAATTGCTTTATAGCTGGTTGATTGTTTAGGCACGTTTAACTTTTCTGGTTATTGCAAGTGGTTTGGAGATGTTTAAGGGGGATTGTATAAGCAGTGGGTAAAGCTGCACACTTCCAAGTAATCCCTTGGCACAATTACTGGTTAAAATCTCTCTGGGTGTGTCAGGGGACGGTCAGATGACCCTTTTAAGACTTGAGCTTTTAGAAACCATTTTGATTTTATCATAGTTTATATGTCAATTAATTAAAGGTATTAGTAGTTTTAAAATATATATTTCTAAGTATATTCTAGTGTTGAGGCAATTAGATTTTGGAGGAAATGTTGAAACCTAGCAAAAGATAGAACCTTGAAAAATAAAAAGAAAATACAAAGATGTCTCATTCCAGCTAGAAAGAGAGCTAAAGCTCAAAGTTCCCAAAAACTATGAAAACTTTATTGTGAAAGCCACAAGATGGTATGTCTGCATAGAAATACGCTAAGAGATATATAGACCATTCTATTGCCAAGAAATATCTGGGTGAAGGTCAATTTGGACTTTACCTAACACTTGCAAACAGTGTAACCAAATTGTATGTACCCTTACATTAACTCAAAATTTAAAAAAGAAGCATTTAGGGTGTCAAGCTATAATGTAATCACTGATATAAAGTCATTAAGTCATGAATATCACAACTTGTTAATTACATAAAAATTATAATGACTGTTCTAAACATGAAAGTTAAACCACAATGTGACCTTGAGAAATAATTGAATGTGTCTGTAAAGTTTCCACGTGTGTTGTATACAGTGGCTGGATTATATTCAGGTTCAACAAGAAGCTATAATGAACCTCTAGCTGTTTAAACATAATGTTGTCAAATGTTTGTTTTATCAATGTTCAATAAGTATCTTCTTTCTGCTGGCACTGTGCTAGGAATGACGTATTTAACAGTGAATGAGACCTACTCCCCAGCAGAAACTAAAGAGAGAAAAAGCACTTATACTGTGGAATAATGAATAGAAAAAATAGAACATAGAATTATAAGGACAAATAATCTACGATTAGAGAATATGAAAACAACTTTTAGAGAAAGGGACAGCTATCTACATGGAGATGATCACATATATGACTCCATTTTTATTTACAGAGCTTTAAGCCCGGTAATGTGATCCTTAATTTATACATAAAATTGAGGCTTAAAAAATATGTCCCTTATAATATGATATCAATCTATATATAGAAAAAACTATGTAGAAGTAAATCATATATTTGCATATAATCATACTTATGTATTAGTTAAAATAGTATATGTAAAGAGAGATGACTGGAATGACATTATCCAAATCTTTATGATGATTCTTTATTTCAGTGGTGTGATTTTAAATAAATTTGAATTTCATCTATGTACCTTACTGCATTTTAAAATTTTGAACATGTATCTTTCGAGTGAAGCTACTTCAAAACAATATTTTATAGAAATATACAAATATTTATAGACACACATATATATGATATGTGAATGCTATGTCCTATGAATGTGTAAGAAATTATATAATGTATGGTCATGATAAATGTACATATATAATGTACATATTTTTTATACCTTTGGAACTGTTTCATTGAGGCAAAATTTTTATGCACAAATCTTACATTTACACTCAGAAGAGTTTTATCAATGTATGTACCAAGGTCATTACAACCCCAATCACGGTATGAAGGCTTTCAACACCCTAGAAAATTCCCTCATAATTGCAAACAAATACAATCTTTTTTGGAAAGATGTATGAAGAATGCTCAGAGAGGTAGAAGTAGGCCTCCCATTTAATCCTGCGATTTGTTTACTTGGTATCTACCCATAAAAAAAAATCATTTTACCGTAAGGGCATTTGCACTAGAATGTTTATCACAGCTCAATTCACAATCACCAAGGTGTGGAAACAGCCCACGTGCCCCTCAATTCATGCATAGATAAATAAACTATGTTACACGTATACCAAGGAATATGAGAGATGGGGACTTTACATCTTTTGTAGTTACCTGGATAGATTTGGAGAACATCTTCCTAAGTATCACAAGAATGGAAAAGCAAGGATCCAATGTACTCAACATTAGTATGAAATTAGGAGATTGAGCAACTACATGCTCACACCAGGGAAAAACACAATTAAATTAATGAAGGGGAGGGAGAGGGAAAAGGAAGGAAGGGGGATGAGGAGAGAGGGTGTTTGGTAAGCTCTCACCTAACAGCACAATGTAAGGACAAGGGCACCCTCCTGGGTGAAGGGCCCAACTACAACTCCGAATTTACCTAACAAATTAAAACAATGTAACCTAATCATATACTCTGACATTAATCGGAAATAAAAAAAAAAAAATTCCCTCATGATCCTTGGAAGTCAGCGGGCTACAATCTCTGCCCCAAACAGGGCTCCAACTTCTATCACTATGGCTTCTATCACTACTAACTTCTACCACTGCCAACTTCTATTACTACAACTTCTATCACTACAACTTCCGTCACTACTAATCTTTCCTGTTCTTCAATCTCATAGAAATGTTTTTCTTCAGTAACATAATGCTCTTGTTTTGTGTATCAATAGTCTATTTTCTACAGCTGATTATTATTTCATTGTGTGACTATAACACACTTTATATACTCTCTTGGTAATTGATATTTAATCTCAAAATGGCAGTTTTCTAGCTATCATTATATTAGTGATTTCTAGTTTAATGATATTGTGAACCAGGATGTACTTTGCATGAGTTCCATTTTATTTTTATTTATTTTTTTATTTTTAAGGTGTGTTTTAGGATCAAGAGTACAGTCTACCTTGGTGAGTTTGAGAAGACTGTATTTTCCACAGTTGTTAGATGGAGTGTTCTGTAAACATCAAATAGATGGAGTAGATAGACAGTGCTGTTCAAGTCATCTGTACCAAGTACCCTTCATGATTTCCACCAGCTTGAGTTACCAATTACTGAAAGAGAAGTGCTAGAGTTAGGGTTAATACTGATGTTCAGCATCCAATTGTAATAGTGGATAGTGGATTCCATGAATAGTGGATTCATGTCTTTTATTTCTGCTTTTATCGGTTTTACCTTATGTAGTTTGACATTCTGTTGTTAGGTATATACAAATAAAAGATTATTATTGTTATCTTGATGGGCAATTGATTGCATTTAATAGTCCTTTTTCACTTTCATAATTATCTTTATTCTAAGGATATTCAAAGCCTACTTTGCCTGAGATTAATTTAGCCACTCCAGGCTTGGTGCCCTTAGCTCACTGGTTAGGGTGCCAGCCACATACACCGGGGCTGGTGGGTTCAAACTCAGCCCGGGCCTGCAAAACAACCATGACAACAACAAAAAAATAGCCCTGTGTTGTGGCAGATGCCTGTAGTCCCAGCTGCTTTGGAGGCTAAGGCAAGAGAATTGCTTAAGCCCCAAAGTTTGAGGTTGCTGTGAGCTGTGATGCCACAGCACTCTACTGAGGGCAACATAGTGAGACTCTGTCTCAAAAAAAAAAAAAAAAAAAAAACCATTCCAGTTTTGTTTTGATTAGCTTTAGTATATTGTGTCTTTATCCATTTGCTTTTAGCCTATCTGTGTCATTATACTTAAAGTAGACTTCTTTAGACAATCCACTGTAGTGTGGGTCTTTGTTTACATCCACTCTAATGATTAATGAGGGTGTTGTATTAATTTCTCTTATATTTTGCAAATGTTTTGTATTTGTTGCACTCATTTTTTGTTTCTTTTTCCCCTCTTTTTCAGCTTTAAATGGTTGTAATCGAGCACTGCAGATGACCCATTTTTCTCCTCTCTTGGCCTATCAATTTTACTTGTTTTTATTTGTTAGTGGTTTCTCTAGAGTTTAAAATATTCATTTACAGCTAATCTAAGTCAACTTTCAAACAACACCTATACCATTTCATGGGTGGTGAAGATAATTATTAGTATAAACAATTATTCAAATTCTTTCCTCTCTTCCCTTATAACATTGACGTCTTTTATTTCACTTACCCAAATAACATGATCGCTTTATGCCATATACTATAAACATTATTACTATTGTCATTTTGATCAGTTTTCTATTAGATCAATTTAAAAGAATTAAAAATTTTTCTCTGAGTTTCCATTATTCTTTCTCTGATGTTCTTCCTTCATTTATGTAGAAACAAGTTACTTTCCTATAGGATTTTCCTTTCACTTAAGGAAGGAGCTTTTATTCTTTTTCTAGAACCTAGAAAAGAGAGAAAGATCTTGGAGTTGCCCTTCTATCTTGACACCAGACAGAACTGTCCTATATAGAAATAATTACATGGTTCATCGAAATGAAGACCAGAAGATTTCCCTGTCACATGTCACTTCTGACACTTCTTGCCAGGGCCCAGGACTGGCCAGGTCTTGGGCCCAGCTTAACTAGGTTCCGGACGTGGACCGCTAAGTTACCTTGCTCAGGTTCAGTTTCTCTTAGGTGTCTGAGGGCTGTCTACTTTAGCTGGAGAGACAGAGAGAGTGAGTCTTAGAGAGAGTAAAGCAGTCTTCTTAGAAAGATAGATCTTAATCTTTAGTAGACCTTAGTAATCTTCAGCAGAGAGATACCGTGCTGGTGTTCTGTAGGCAAGAGAGGAGACAGAGTCAGAGTAAGTGGTCCATGATAGAATGCGCATGCTTTTTGACTGCCTTCTCCTTCAGCCTAATATAAGGCTGATCTGGTGCCTCTCAGCACCACAGGTATAAGACTGCCAATTCACTGCTCTCATCTCACGAGCTCTCATGCTTGTTAGGAGAGCTAGATCCCTCTTCACGCCTTTTCCACCCAGATGTTCCATTATTGAGCTATACAGGTATTTCTTATAACTCTCACGCCTCCTAGCCATAGGCTATATGGGCTACATTTCCCCAGGCAATTCATGAATGGTGTGAGAGAGAACATTTTAATGTTTCCATAGACTTCACTAGGATGGACTCGGTGTTATCCATAGAGGGGTCTTTGTGTACATGGATGGAATTGGAGGGTTGTAATTACAGTACAGATTTAGGATGAGCAATGGAACTTAAGATGTGCAGAGATCAAGTGGGAACATGTATATCTGAATGGTCATCTGATGGATGGAGTGTGGAGGAGTGACCACAGTATGGGAGTGGATTGGGTCATACTTTCCACTAGTGTCACCATAGGGCAGATGACCAGGCCAAAGGCCACCTTAGATGAGAATCACATCAGAATACGCCAGTGTGGACAGATGCCTTCTCGTAGTGCCATAAGCTAAAATTAGAAAATAAGTTAAATGCCACCCTTGGACTAATAAAATATTTCAAAAGAGTGATAAAATACTACATATTTATATTCATATTAAGATTTTCCATAAAATAACAGTAACCATCTTCCCATAGAACATAAATAATCATTTAACAACAGAAACAGGGAAAGAAAAGACTCATAAAATATTCAGCAATAGTTTTAAAGTTTACATCCTCTTGAGAGGAAACCTATAACATTTCACTGACAACTCCAAAAGATGAATAAAAGATTGTTGGTAAGACCAATAGGAAAAAAATCCAAATTTCTTCTAAATTAAGTTGTAGATGTAACACATTCAGAATTAACATTATAATGATAATGTATGCTATAATGCTAAAAGTTATTTGGATAATAAATGAATATAATAAAACAATTGTATAAACAAGAGTTTACATTAGCTCCAACTTTTTAGTTTTTATAATTCTATAAAATACGTATAAATGACAAAATAGAACTAAATCTTATGTAAGAAATTAATTTCTGATAAAGGTAGTCAACAACATGTGTTGTTGGGCTAAGGATAAATAATCTGTAAATCTCTTTATGATAATGAGTTGTATACTAGAATCCTACAATTTTCAAGTGTTAAAAACTGCATTGAGGCTGGTATAAAGAAAGTAAGAACTCATTATAGGTATGACTAAATTCAAGGGTTCAGATAAGTCTATCAGGACACAGGCACATCTCAGTTTCTTTGGCTTTCCTTTTTTTTGTTATGATTTTATTGTCAGTTAGTTACCCCATATAATCACAAATATAACCACAAGCAGCTCTAGGTAGTGATTTGACCAGTAGAATAATAACAGAGGAAATGGTAACCTATTTTCCATCTGGCCACACAGAAGTGTCTGGTTGACTTTCATTGGATAGTCCAAAGGAAGGTGTCCATTCATGAATAAATCCATCCACTCTGTCCAAATTTAGGTCGCTTGCATACATTTGAAGACTTCGATGCTACTTGCCAAGGAAAATTGACACCCCAAGGGAAAATTAGGATGCTAGTAACCAAGGAAGAGGTAATTGATTTGAGACAGGAAAGAAACAATGGATGTCTGCAAGAGTTAGTCATTTAAAACAAACACAAGCCGATGAATAATTAAGTTTACTGATGCATTTAAGGGTCGATTGAGAAAAAAATACGTCATAAGAAATATGAAATTAGATAAATATAAATACGTGCTAAATTCTCAAAGAGAGCAGAATTGTTCTAAGCCTGAAATTGGGGAAATCCATGAAGAAAAGAAGAATACATAGAAATACAAACTTATACTTCCATATTGAAAATGAACACAGTCAAGTTTTGTAAAACTTGCTCATTTGGATTTTTTTTCAAATTTTGATGGTATTTCTGCTATGATAAATATGTTCACTTTAATCAAACATACAGGTTTTTATGGCTTCCCTCACTGATCCTTGTATTGAAAAATTCTATCTCCATTCATAGTCCAGATTAAATATTTATAACAATTTTTTATGATAAAATATGAAACAACATAAAATAGAGGATGGACTAAAAATATGATGAATAAATGTATATAATATTATTCATCTATGACAGTTTCATATATTTTTTACAACTTATATATCGCATGTCTAGTACGTGCTATGTACTATTCTGGAGGAGGAGAGAGATAATAAAGAAAATAAATGGAAATAAATATGCAAAGTAAATGATATGTTGGATAGTGATAAAATTTGTGTATAAAAATAATGGAGGGAATGTGACACTAGGAAAGTGAAATTTGAATACAAAATCTAACTTAAATGAAGGAGCAAAGCCGGGACTAGTTTGATAGGAGCATTGCAGGCAGAAGAAATTGCAAGTGAGTTGATTGCATGCCCTACATGTTTGAAGACAGCAAATAGAAAAGGTGTGTAATCATAAAGCAAAGTGAGAAACTGGTTTTAAAAATTTAGTAAAACAAACAGTGTATATATTTGCACATAGTATGCTTTCAATCATGTATAAATATGAATAGAAAGTGCCTAGTTAGAACAACAGAAAATGATTTAAAGTTAGATTAAGCATGAATTTTGTTCAATTTTCACTCTTCTGTAATTTCAATTTTCTTTAACAACCATATTTTCCTGTTACACTAATATGTTTATTTTTATTTAATTCTCTTTAACTCACTGAACAGGACTGAGCAAATGGAAGAGCTGCACCATTATAAAATGTGGAATAAAACCACATACCTGATACTAAATACCAAACTTTCCATGTAAAAGTGCGACAGATTCTTAGTCTTACACAAAGACTGATGAACAGAGATCGCCATCGATAAAATATTTTTCATCCTCTTCCCAGAAGAATTGTTCAGCTTACAAATACCCAGACACACAACTTACTGTCTTATGCTGAGAGCATCAGCCTTGCACTTAATTTAATTTATAATATGACTTCATAGCAACTCACCAATTTGAAGATAATATCTTCTCGTTCCTTATTAGTTTAGTGAAATGTCTATAAAGGCACAGTTGAACTCTTTGCAGATGGCAAGCCTCTGTCCCTGAAATGGGATTATGGTTCCTTCTTTGCCAGGGAGTTGACAGATGGGCGTCATTCCCAGACCTCCAGGGCAGAGAATTCATGCACAGTGATTACATAGGGACAAATGTGTTTAAAGAGCACATTCTGGTTCTGCCAGCTAAATCAATAAGTGACAACTGAAAGTTGGAATTATCAAGTCATGGTGGGTCTGGAAATTGCTTTTAACCTTCGCCTTCATTTGTTACTGCCAGCTCCTTGGAGAAGTGTTCACTGAGCAATCAAGTGGCCCCGTGGAATTCTGAATAGGCTGCTATGTATGCAGATGTGTTACCAGATTGTGAGATCTTAGCAGAGTCTCTTTCTCTTCACCTTGTGTCTCCAGTGCACCCCAAGGACATATAAATGTGTAGTCAGAGTTTTTTTCACGCAGCAGAGTCCTT
Source organism: Arctocebus calabarensis (assembly GCA_963573935.1). Lineage (NCBI taxonomy): Eukaryota > Metazoa > Chordata > Mammalia > Primates > Lorisidae > Arctocebus > Arctocebus calabarensis. The sequence continues at coordinate 20,498 of CAUYON010063129.1, read as the reverse complement.
CAGGTAGCCACAGACAAGTTCACATAAGAGCAGCACATGCTGTGCTTTCTGTAAAGTCTGCAAAATGTGAGCATTCAATTTTTTTAATTTGTGCTGAGCTGGGATTAGACTGAGCTGGTGCTTTTGCACTCAGTTGAACGCTACCTGGAATTATAGGTCCCTGAGATTCAGCTAACCATTTACGTGCATAACAATAGCCAAAAAATAACCAATAATTTCTTCTCCCATTTCTCTGTATTCCTTATCATCAGTCATGTGTTCATCATTTTTGTTATCAAGCTGCTGTAACTACCTGTGATTACTACTTAAAAAGTTAATATCTAGGTCAAGTTTACAGGGCAACATGGATATAGCTAGTGGGCAGATGGTTTTTTTCCACATAATCATTCAGGGGTCCAGGCTTCTGCTAAATTGTGGCACCATTGTCTGCTAGAGCGTCAGCGCCCTCTGCATCCAACCTGAGGAAAGCTGCAGAATGAAAATGTCCTCACATATCTTCACAAACTCTGAGTTGAAACCTATTTTTCCTAGTCCCATTTCATAAGCAAAAACTAGTAACAGGCTCATATGGCATCTGATTCACATGGGACTGGCAAATCTAGCCCTTAGCTTAGCAGGTGGCCACTTAGCACCAATGTGGAGCACGATTTGGGGGGAGTGAACAATAATGTTCTGCTTCAGACTAAATTGTAGTAACTATTATCTAGGTGAGAAAATACAAATGGTTCACTTAGTGGCAAAGGTGCGTCTGGATCTATGACAGATCAGATGTGCAACCAAAGGAAGAGGAAGAATTCAAGGCTCAGTTTCAATCAATCACAAAGGGTCACAGACTGGTAAACAATAGAACAGGTTGTTAATATTGTCCTTCTTAATCTCAAAGCCCGGCATCATCTATGCTGGTGTGACTTAGCTTGGGTTCTTGTTAGTATTCGGCAATTTTTGGAAAATGGCGTGTCAAAGTTCCAGGCTCTTCCCTTTCTGTGTCAGATCTTTGTTGGCGTAGAGGGGTTGGAGGGAGAAGAATGACTGAAGACTTTCTTCCAACCATCCCAGGCCCCAGAGCTTGTGAGTAGCAGGCATGTCACTCACCTATCCACACATTTGGGGAAGGACCACTTGTTGCTGGCTCATTTGTACAACTTCTCGTTAGAGGAAATAAGCTCTTAACGATTGCCAGTCTGCCCCCACCATTTTCCTCGATGGATAATTTTTTGCTAGTAATGGTCTTAAAATCTTGAAGTAAGGCAGCCTCATCTGCTAGAAAGAACACGGGCTTTGAGATTAAGAAGGACAATATTAACAACCTGTTCTATTGTTCACCAGTATGTGACCCTTTGTGATTGATTGAAACTGAGCTTTGAATTCTTCCTCTTCCTTTGGTTGACATCTGATCTGTCATTGATTCTGACACACCTTTGGCACTAAGTGAACCGTTTGTGTTTTCTCACAGAAATAGATAGATAGTAGATAATAGTTAGATAGATGTAGATAATAGTTACTACAACTTAGTCCGAAGCAGAACATTATAGAAGTAAGCTTTGAAGATTTCTTCTTTTTGGCAATGAGTGTACCTGAAGCAAGTAAGCTACAAGGCTCATTATAATCTCAGGAGAAATGTTAAGTCTTTGGTTGTTTTTTAAAAGGAAAAAAAATTACTTTAAGTTCCACTTTAGCCCTTTTAACATTTTTCCGGGAAATTAACTCAAAGACTAAAAAGATAGATGAATAAAGATTAAGGATGAGAGTAAATATTCTCTAATTTTCCTACCTAGGAATAAGAGTAATTCTGCAATCTTTTTTCTTTGTGACTCAAAAAATCTCCCGGCTTGGCAGGGCAACTGCTGTCACTTGCACTTTTTCTGACTCCAATGTCCAATTGTTCTAGTCAATGTTTCTGTTCCCAGAGGCTAGAGACACGAAGGGAGTTATTTCCAGGCAATCAACTCCCATTCCTCCTTTCTATTTTTGTCTCTTAAATAAAATAAAAGAATAGGTAACATGAAAAAATAAATTGAATATTGCCTTACCTGGTAGGATAGATTTTTGGAGAAGAGTAATTGATAGTCACAAATTGTTCATTTTTTAAAAAAATTATATCCAAGTTTTCTTTGTAGTGTCATGTATACTGAGGCAATATCTTTTTTTTTTTTTAAGAAGGCTTTTTTTTTTTCCTTTTATTGTTGGGGATTCATTGAGGGTACAAAGAAATAAGTTACATTGATTCCAATGTGCTCCATCCCCCCAAGGTGTGTCACACACAATGACCCCCTCGCCTCCCTCCCTTCTTCCCTCCCTCACCATGTACCAAATCATCAATTGCCCTCATATCAGAATTTAGTACATAGGATTATTGCTTCTCCATTCTTGTAATGCTTTACTAAAAATAATGTGTTCCACTTCCACCCAGGTTAATACAAAAGATGTAAAGTCTCCATCTTTTTTAATGGCTGTATAGTATTCCATGGTATACATATACCACAGCTCATTAATCCATTCCTGGATTGGTGGGCATTTTGACTGTTTCCACATTTTCATGATTGTAAATTGAGGTGCAATAAACAGTCTAGTGCAAGTGTTCTTTTGATAAAAGGATCAGTAATGGGATTGTAGATCAAATGGGAGCTCTAATTTGAGTTGAGGATTCTTCATACTTTCTTCCAAAAAGATTGTATTAGTTTTCGGTCCCCCCAGTAGTGTAAAAGTGTTTTCTTCTCCCTACATCCACCTCAGCATCTGCAGTTTTGAGATTTTGTGATGTGGGCCATTCTCACTGAGATTACATGATATTTCAGCGTGCTTTTTTTTCTTATTTTCTTTTTCTTGCAATTTTTGGATGGGGCTGAGTTTAAACCCATCACCTCTGGCATATGGAGCCGGCACCTACTCTTTTGAGCCACAGGCACCTCCTAAAATGAAATAATTTTTTTTTCCGGGGTAAAGTGAATGAATGTATCAATGAATGGACACAGTCCATTCATGGAATTGAGGCCTAGGAAATTTACATGAAATTGACCTAGACATAGGAAATGGGGGTTCCACATTTAGTTCTAAGGGTAAAGTGAAGGAGACACCAAGGCACAGGTGTTTCCTTGGCAGTTGTCCGGCCTTTTTGGCTATTGGAGCCTCCGGTGGGGGTTGGAGGTCCCCCTCCTTGCCTGAGGCAATATAATCTTATGTTTCCCTTTTTTAATTCAGAAAGATGAGAAGAGCAAGTAAATATTTCCTTCTTATAGTGGCAAAGAAAAGAACATGAGCAACTAATAACATTTGAGAGGTGCAGATACATGGCAGGTACTATACTCAAAACCATCTTATATGATAGCTACTTTTATAATCTCTCCAAAACAGATGAGTTTTAGAAAATGAAGAGAAATTAAATTATTTATATATGTATTGGCCAAATTGAAATCAGGCCTGTCTGACATGAATGACAAAAATGTCATAAAGAGGAGCAAGAAGCCTGTAACATGTTGGCCTTGTGACTCTCTATGAGGAACAAGAGGGTCCCCCTCCCTCACTCTGAAGCTCTATGTCTTATCTTCCAGAGCGTAAGCCTTCTTTCAGAAACTAACTCAACTATCGATGGTCTCACACTTACTTCTACATGTAGGAAAACCTTGTTTCTGAGCAGCCATGGTCTTTTGCATTTGTACGAGATGGTAATGTACTGTTCCCTCAACCAGACTTCATTGTAAACACTCTAGACTATCTATTTGCTTTCTTTTCCTCTTCTACTTACACAAGCAGTGGGTGCTCTTTACAGAAAACAGAAATTAACCCAGATAAAAATATCATTCATAATCCTATAGTCAAATCTAAGCATTGCAAAAGTTTTGATGAATAGCAGAGAAAGAAGAAGAGCAAGACAGTGGGGGGAAATAATGGCAATCCTGTATACATTCTTTCGAAACTTCATTTTTCATTGACTGTGTCTGTGAACACTTGTTCATGCTATCAAGTAAATTTCTAGTTGTTGCAGGGTACTCATAATTGATACTATGCTTCAAAAATATTTTTATCTGCTTGGTGTTGTACTGAGTGTTTTATAGCAGTACTTCGCACTTATCAGTTTACCAGGTAAGTTTATTACTGTCACTGAAATGCAGAGAATGAAAATTGGGCAAAACTATTAGGCGAGCACCCACTATTGGTACTGTGGTTTGTCTTTTTCCAAAAATGGCTCTTGGTACTATAGTGTTTTGTATGCTGCCTGGATATAGTACAATTTGTTTAACCAATGTCATATCTGGGGACTTCTAGGCTACTTAAAAATGTCTTTTTTGCAATGAATATCCTTCAAATATGAAATTTGGAGTTTTTATCCTATTTCTAAATTCATAATAATAAATTATTAGGTTAGTTATTGTGTAAATTATTAAAACTTTTATATATTCTTAAAATATATTCAAAAAATCCTGGACCAGTTACTTTCCTTGCAGCTGTGTATGAAAATGCCCACTTCAAGGCACTAGTGACAAAAAGATAGTTTGTAAAAATATTTTTATTTAGAGAGTTGAAAATAATGCCTAGTTATTAGTCTGGCTTGTAGTTCTTCAAATAGTAGTGAAATCAAGCTTTTTGCATTCTTTGGACTATTTACATCTGCTTATTTTTATGTATTTCTTCATTCCTTTCCTATGTTTCTATTGGAATAACATTTTTCCTTAAAGATATTATATATTTATGCAATATATATATATTATACCTTTATATTTTAAAAGATGCATTATGGATATTAATATTGTCATTTACTTTTACATATATTAGTCTTCTATTTTCCAAAGATCTCACTTAATGTTTTGAGCAGAAATATAAACCAAACTTCTGTAATCCTGTTACAAATATTGCAGGGGCATCCAACCCCCTTATACGCACCTATCTCCCTGTTCTGTTTATTCTGAAAAAGTATGAGAAAGTATAAAAATCTTTTAAAAACTATTGCTGATAAAGTACATTATTTATTTGTCCACCAATTTAATAAATTGATGTTTGCTTATTAGATGGTAGATACTCTTTAGCTAGTAGTTGTCAATTTGAGTGTGCTTTAGAATCATGAAGGTTGCTTGTTAAAAAGATAGATGTTGTTTAATTTCCAACCCTAGTCACTGATTCATTAGGACTGGAGGGGAGCCCAGAAATCTGCATTTTTCTTAGCACCCTTGTAATCTGGATAAGTGTGGCTTACTACCCACATTCTGAAGGGTGTAATGTGTGGATAAAACATAAAATTAAAACAGGATACTGGCATATAATATGATTGGTGCTATATTAAAACAGAATTATGTTTAGAAACATGTAAGAGAAAAATATGTAATCTGGTCTTTGGTGGTGGGAGTATAGTAGTTCTTGGTCAAATGACACATAAGTTGAGACCTAAAGAATGATGGTAATTATTATAATGAGGCTGAACATGATCCTGCAGAATGAATGCATTGCAGAAAGGGTACAAAGAACCCAAGATAAAGCCAAAGAATTAAGGAATGCTTGGATCATGAAGAGTTTCATTGGCTATGTTAAGAATCCTGTATTTCGGGCGGCACCTGTGGCTCATCGAGTAGGGTGCCAGCCCCATATGCTGAAGGTGGCGGGTTCAAACCCAGCCTCGGCCAAACTGCAAAAACAGAAAAATAGCCAGGCGTTGTGACAGGTGCCTGTAGTCCCAGCTACTCGAGAGGCTGAGGCGAGAGAATCGCCTAAGCCCAGGAGTTGGAGGTTGCTGTGAGCAATGTGACGCCATGGCACTCTACTGAGAGCGATAAAGTGAGACTCTGTCTCTACTTAAAAAAAAAAAAAAAAGAATCCTGTATTTCATTTTGAAAGCCACGGGAGCCTTCGGAGTATTACATAAAATTTTAATTTAGAAAGATCACTTTGTGTGAAACACTGCCAATAAGACAGTAAAAGATCCATGAAGGGACTACTTCTCAGGACATACTAGGTTGATCTAGGAAAGAGAAAATGCACGTCTGAATAGGAGAAGAAAGTAGAGGACAAAAGTAATAAAAAGGAAGCCACACATGAGAGGAACCTGGTGGTGGTGGGGGAACAGCTCTGATAACATGAAAAATAAGATTAAAGCAACTTCCCCAAAGGATTACAATGTAACTGCTATAGAAGGTTCCAACTATAAAGAAATTGTAGAAAAGACAGAAATGGAATTCATATTATTGATGGGAAATACAACAAAGAGAATTGAAAGGAAAGTGGAAAACCAGCAAAGTGCTGCCAAAAAAATGTCCCAAGAATAAAGGAGTTTAAAGACAAGGTATATAAGGATCTGGACAAAATTAGAAAGAATATAATGGAGCTTAAAGAATAGTAGTCATTCAGGGAGTTTCAAATGCAGTAGAAAGTTTCAACAACAGATTAAACCATGCAGTAGAAAGAATCTCAGAGCTTGAAGACAAGGCTCTTGAGCTAACCCCAGCATTTAGAGAGTCAGAAAAGAAGAAAGAGAAAACAGAGTGATTTCTTAGAGAATTATGGGACTACATGAAGCATATAAATATATGAATTATAGGTACCACTGAAGGAGAGGAAGAGAGTCCCCAAAGCATGGACTATCTAGTTGATGATATTATAGCTGAAAATTTTCCAAGCATAGCTAACGATTCAGAAATACAACTACTGGGTAGATAGCAAACCCCAGGACAACCGAATTCAAATAAAGCATCTTCTAGACATATTGTAATTAACCTGGCCAAAGTCTAACTGAAAGAGAAAATTGTGCAAGCAAAGGTATAAGCAGCAACTGACCTGGAGGGCAAACCCATCAGGCTCACAGCTGACTTAATAGCAGAAACTTTATAAGCCAGGGGAGACTGGGTTTTTACCTTCAATCTCCTCAAACAAAGTAACTGCCAGCCTAGGATTCTGTACCGTACAAAACTAAGTTTTATATTCCAGGGATCTATGGAACAGAAAAGAGGATCTAGTGATGAAACCAGCCTCATATTGCCATCTGATCTTTTCCAAGGCAAGCAAAAACGTACACCTGGACAAAGAGTCCCTATTCCATAAACGGTGTTGGAAAAACTGGTTAGCCACATGTAAAAGACTGAAACTTGACTCAAGGTAGATAAAAGATTTAAATCTAAGACAGAAAACTATAAAAACTCTAGAATAATGTGTGGAAAAACTCTTAATATTATTGGCCTAGGGAAGGAATTTATGAAGAAGACCCAACTGGCAAACACAGCAACAACAAAAATAAACAGGACTTAATCAAGTTGAAAAATGTCTGTATAACTGAGGCACAATCAACAAAGCACAGAGTGGGGTGCAGTGGCTCACGCCTGTAATCCTAGCATTCTGGGAGGCAGGACAGGTGGATTGTTCAGGGGTTCAAGACTAACTCAAGCAAGAGCAAGACCCTATCTCTACTAAACAATAGAGAGGCATTGTGACAGTCGCCTGTAGTCCCAGCTAATTACATGGCTGAGACAAGAGTATTGCTTCCTCCCAGGAGTTGGAGTTTGCTGAGAGTTATAATGCCATGGTAGTCTATTAAAGTAGAACTCCATCACAAAACAAAACAAAACAGCAAAGCACAGAGACAAAATTCAGAAAGGGAGAAGATATTTGCATGCTACAAATCCAGCAAAAGAATAGTAACAAGAATCTACAAAGAACTCAAGCACATCAACAAGAAAGGATCAAACAACCTCATTAAAAACTGGGCAAGAGACATGATCAGAAACTTCACATGAGGACAGGTGTGAAGTTAAAATGTTAATAAGTAACAATTTCTTTTTTGTTGTATGTTATTCTAGTTTCTATCTCTATGTAACAAATCAGCCCCTAAACTCAATTTAGTCTGAACTTAATTGATTTGGTAAGGTCTCTGCGCAGCCAAACCTCTCTGCTCACGTTGATCCTGGGCACTGGCAACCCCGCCTCGCTCACGCTCATATCAGGCTCCAGGCTCCGCTGAGGAGCGCGCACCTAGGTGCCCGCACCCGCAGCGCACATTAGGGGTCACGTTGGCCTGACAATCTCTCCTGCTGCTGATACCTTAGGAGCTGGAGCTCAGGCACTGATGCTGCCCTTGGGAAGTGGCTGTAAATCCGGATGAAGCATCGCCCATCGCCAGCTACTCACCTCCTCTGGTGTAGCCTGGTTCCTACCAGGCCAAAGACCAGTCCCGTTCTGTATGGCTGGGGACCATGGATGTAGATGATCTATCTACACACGGCATTGGCATTGTCACTTAGTGTGTAATCTTGAGCTGTGCTTTGATTCCCTTGACTGTAACTGAAGATAGTTAAATCCAGCCTCAAACAGTAATAGTGAGACTTAAATGTGCCAATATGTGTAAAGTGCCTTGAGTGGCTTGTAGCAAGGGCTCAGTAAACAAAAGCTAATAAAAATCAAGTCTAAGTCAATTTATTTCACAATGAACCATAATTTGAAAAAAGAATTATGAAAATTTAAAAGAAAAAACCCTGAGGTTCCTGAAGAACTATTTTCCTGATTGGATGTAAACATATAATATAAAAACTCTAGAGTGAATAGTATTATACACTCTATGGCTTTATTTTCTGGTTAACTGTGCAAATGTTGCTTTTGGTGAGAAGATACAAAAAAGTTGTGCAAACTCTTGAGAGGAAACGTAGACAACCTTTAATCCGAGTGTGACTTTCACATTGATTCATTTGCGCTCTGGAGCGCAGTTTCACCTTTACAGAAACAACAGATCCCACCAAGCACCCTCCCTCCACCCATTCTCCCCCCTCCCCTCCCCTCCCTTTCCCCCATATTCTTGTGCTATAATTGGGTTCTAGCCTTCATATGAAAGCTATAAACTAGCTTCATATTAGGGCTGAGTACATTGGATACTTTTTCTTCCATTCTTGAGGTACTTTGCTAAGTGGGATCACACCTACGGTGCACCTTAGAAAGGTACAGGTGAAACTTACTGAATGTAGAATACCAATGTCTACATATAGTGATTATGGAAATGCCATGAAGGCTATGTTAAACAGTTCGATGAAAATATTTCAGATTGTATATGAAGTCAGCACATTGTGCCCCATGATTGCACTAAAGTACACAATTATGCTTTAATAAAAATAAAAAAAAAAGAAACAGGAAAGTCACCAGGTTGACCATCCAAGAGTACTTATCAGACGCAGAGCAATAATGAAAAGGGTAAATGAACTTTGTGTAAATCTTCCAACTCTCCTGATGCTTTCTTTGGCCTCCTCCCTGGGATTGTCCTTTCTATGAGGGAATAAACTCTCACACCTCATATGCATTGGAATTAATGATGTGCTGAAAATAAAAGAAGTTTTTTAAAATAAGGTGAAAAATGCAACTATGAAACAATATTTTCAAAGTTACACAATTCCAGTCAAGCCTGAATGGACAAATTAATTTTTATGGACTGTCAAAAAAGTAATACTATGTGAATTTACCGTATATTAACTTCTATTTATATATAAAATAACAGACAATAAATACATTTAATGTAAATATGAGCCTGATTAAATTTTACTATTTAAAATTTAATTTTAGTAAAAGAACAGGTAATCTAATAACTTGGGAAATACTAAAAAATCATTATTTTTACATATTTGCAAGAATCTGAAAGAAAGTTTTCACTTTTAAACTAATGATGTGTCAAAAGTCTAATTTATAAAATGTTAATTATCATATGGTGGAATATTTGTACATTTCTCTATTTCACAAAGGAAAATGTTGTGATTTGCATTTTAAGAGATCTAATCATAATTAAAAATATGCAAAGGTAGCCAGGTGTTATGGCAGTTGCCTGTAGTCAAAGCTACTCAGGAGGCTGAGGCAAGAGAATTGCCTAAGCCCCTGAGCTGGAGGTTCCTATGAACTGTGATGCCGTGGCACTCTACCGAAAAAATAGAAACTGTTACAGTTTCTATTTTTTAGGTAACAAATTAGCACTCAAACTCAATAGCTTAAAACAGCTATTTTATTTTGCTTAAGGATTTGAGAGGGAACAGGAATTTACCAAAATATACCAATAATTTTTTGTTCTACAATCTATAGCCTTAGTTGGGAAGACTGGGAAGCTGAAGGTAACTGCTTTGTAAATCTGGGCAAAACGTCAGAATATAATTTTCTAATCTGTAAAACTAAGAAAATAATACACCTCTGTTTTCAAGGTTATGTCCAGTATCTCTATGTATTTAATATGTGTATGTGTACATACTTCTATCTCTGTCTTTACCTCGACTGACATCTGTTAAAATGAACTAGTCACTTCAGTTTGTTTGGCAGGAAAATTCTATTTACTTATTAACATGAATTCATCTACCTACTAAAAACATAAGCATGGTTATGGTGCTTCCAACATTAATAAATATTGAGGAGTGGTAAAATATTTATGTGTGTATGCATTTACTTATTTTAATATAGCATCCATTTAATTATTTTTGATATTGAACAATTGCTATGTGCCAAGGATAGCAGGATTTAGGGAGGCAGTGGATCTCAGATTAGCGTTGAGATTCTTTCAGCGGTTTGTGGTCTTATAACTCCTCACTCTTACCAAATAAGTAAGTCTGTTGAGGTAAGAACAGTAATATGAGGAAAAGGATCATTTCATTTTTAACGCTGTGTGAGGCAAGGTAAGATAATGATTCAAAGTACTGGCTCTGGAGTAGAATACTTGGGTTCAAAGTCAACTCCATGAATGAATGGCCGAAAGAGTGGACAAGTTACTTACCCTATCTGCATTTTAGTTTTCACATCTAAAAAATGGAATAATAACAATACTTATATTAGAGGTGTGAGAGATAAGTGTCCTAGTACACGCAGAGTCTTCTAACCGTGAGGCAGGCATATGATAAGCACTCAATAAATATATTTTATTATCGACACGTTATTAATATGATATAATTTTAGGAGGTAAAAGATAATTGTTTAAACTGAAATTTCATTTCATAGATGCATTAATCCTTTCTTGCACTTCTGTTTCTCTTCATTGTTCAACCACCTTTATAGGGACTTTCACTAATTTCTGGACAGTTGCCCTGATGTAAAGTTGGGGTTGGGAGGGTTGAGATTTCAGATGTGTCTCTTTTCTAGTAGATGTCTTTTTGCCTTAGTTCTTATAAAGACATTTCTTGATTACAGACAATGTTTTGAAGACAGTTGTAGACCTGGGTGATGTTACTATAAAAGCACAGTCTACTCTTTCAACGTATTCCCAGTTCTGTGGGAGAGCTGGAGACGTGAAAAGTGACAATTCAATGTGGTTGTGTTCCAGACTAAAGGATGAGCCTACAGCTCTGGGAATAGAAAGCAGGAAAGGGGACATCGCCGGTGGCTCAAAGGCGTAGGATGCCAGTATTATTATTATCAAAAAATATTAATAATAATAAAAAAGCAGGAAGGGGTTGGCTGGCTCATTCTCCCCTTTAGTCATGCCCAACTTTTCACTTCTTGGCGTGCATTTCTGTTTCTTGGCCCTACATAAAGTCATGGCTATTTGTAGTGTTTGCTCCTCAGCCTGTCTGAGCAACCCTAAACCTTTCTTCAACATATGGCTCATTTGTGAACTTTCTTGGTAGACTGACATTTATAAGCAGAGTTAACTTTTTACATGAGAATGGAGATGCAGTTCTAAGTATTTATAACCAAACTGAAAGAAAGACTCATGGACAACACTTTCTGAACTGTTTTATCATAACATCGTCTTTGCCTCTGTCACGGTGAACGTGTAAAGAGTTTGAATAGGCACGCAGAGTCAGGTGTGTGGATGTGCACCTGCCGTCCAGAGACTGAGGAGGGAGACAGAAAGATCCCTTGAGCCCAGGAATTGGAGTCTCTGGTGCATGATTGTACCTGTCAGTAGCCACTGCACTCCAGTTTGGGCAACATGAGCAGACCCCATCTCTTAAATAAAGAAAAAACAAATAAATAAATGGAATGGCAATAATATCTAGTGCATCACCTTTGAGGCGTATTAAGTTTTCTCAGCTGATATCAACTGGTTCTCACACAAAACATGATCCTCCCTACTTTAATATTTCAAAATATAAAAACTAAACACAGCTTTTCTGGCTTACATTTTGGAATACCGTCCGTGACCTGATCCTAATTGGTAGCAATTGCGATAGCTGTGGGCTTAGAATATGTGCCTTTGTCTCTACCTAAGAAATATGATTGAGTTCTAAATATTAAAATAGTTTACTATTTTAAATCACACATGAACTTTATGGCCACCCTGTACAATGTTGCTCTTCCAAGGAATTTAAAACCTACATTGTAAACTCAATTCATAAACTTTTTTATCAGACACATTTGTTCACAAACTATGTCACTACATAAAAGCAGTGATCAGGGCATATGTATTGAAACATTCCAGAGAAATATAGCTCAATTAATATAATTTATTTCACGTAAAGGCACACATATTTCATAATAACTTGCTACTTTGCTTCTTCAAACTTCAAGGTAATGACAAGTTTCATAACCTTATCCTCATTTTATTTCTGAGAGTTACATGATAACTTGAAGGAAACTATTCTGCTTATATATATATATATATATATATTTACTTGTATGCATAAATACAAACATATTCACATGTATACATATACCATATAAAAATTAGAATTGCAATATAAATAAGTTTGTAGTCTTATAATTTTAATACAAACTTCAAGCTTTTTATACTTTCCTGTGTGAATACTGTAAACTTCCGCACAGTTCCAATCACATCTTTATTCTGATAAATTTTATCTCTGCAAATATCCGCAGAGAATATCTTAAATACTTCATGTATCTGAAGTGTCCACATCTCCTGAAAAGAATTTTCTACAATATTAGAAACTGAAGTATATAGGAATATTTTCAGAATCATTACGTAGAATGTCTGTGATAATACATGTTATAAAATAAAACAGAGAGTGTGTGTTTAGCAGGTGTGCCATCTTAGTTTGGACAAAAACCTTCTGAGGACAGATAGCAGTGATACTTGTGTAACAAAAAATGTCTGTGTTTAAAATGGTCAATTTTATGGTATGAATATTTTAGCACAATAAGAAATTTTTTAAAAGTATGTTTTAGCCCTCCATAACATCTAAAAAAAGAAAACTATAGCACATCTATATGTATTTTCATAAATGTATATGTATTTTTCATCATTTTTTTTTTTTTAGTCAATCTTGCCCCTCTGCTCAGGAAAGTCTGACAGTATTAAAACGCCTTTAAGCAAAATGCAGTTTACAATGCAAGTTAGAATGCAATTTTTTAAGTAGAGGTTTTGTAAAACCAAATAACATTTCTATACTCTCTCTAGCTACAATGTGAATGTGTCACTTGATCAAAATGATCATCATGCTGCAAGTACATCTATTTTAAAACCTGCAGTTCTTCATATTGAACACCTCCCAGCTGAGAGTTCGGCCAGCATAGTGGATGGAAATGTTGAGAGGGGAAAATAAAGTTTACTTTCTGCTTTGGAACAAAATAAGAAACTCCTGCCATGAGGTCTAGCAAAATGTAGTAAACATCACTGGAAGTAATGTAAATGACACAGCTGTCTGCACCCTAAACGTCCCCTTTCCTAGGATGCTGAGCCAGAGATGTGGGTCTACGGCAATTAAATTTGGTAAGTTGGCAGCAGAGCCAGGAATACCTCCCTTTTGTGCACAGGTGTGAAGGAGCTCACAGTCTGTGTCAGAATTTCACCAGACTCTGGATTTGATCCACTTTCTCATAATATGTAAGAAGATAGGAACCATCTGTAGGAGTACCAAGGTAGAACTCACATTACCTTATGCAACAATAACCACAAGTTTTGAGTTAGTCGTACCATCACTGCAGATGTGTGACAAGGCAGAATATAGACTCTGACAAATGGTACCATCCTCAGGCTAGCAGTCAGTCCACCGCAGCCCAAATATGTTCCTTTCGAACATGTACACGAATATGTGCATGTTTTCATTCACGTGCCCTGAATGAAATTGCTACATTTTTTTTCATGGTGATGTCTGAAGTTGTGCCATGTGAAATCGTCCAGTGTTGGAGCAAGAGATGCTGCGCACTGTGACTAAATTACAATGATGTCACCACGTACTTGACATCATCATGAAAATAGAGCCTGAGGTCAAATAAGTCCTGCTTTGGGGCGAAAATGTGTGCAAAGGCCACACATCCTGGTGCACTTAAATCTACAAACTGAGGTCTAAATTAGATAAGTATATCAAGTCAGTGGGACATGATTTTATGGTACGACATAAGGTGACTATGGTAGGGATTCCAACGAGTTCTGGAAGAGTGCCATGAATACAGACAGGAAAGATGGCCTAAGACTCTTCCCTTTCTTTTCTCCCCAACACACTTCTCTGCTCCAGCAACTTGTGCTTCTGGAAACTTGCTGAAACACCCATTGCTCTTTTCTATGCCATTCAAGTCCTAACTACTCTTGTATGAGGGGTTGTCCCACCTGCTATAAATGAAACCTTAGCTGGCTGGCTCAGCTGTCCACATCTCTGACAACCCCAACTTCAGGGAACAGAGTTGTCCTTCATTATCCACAGAGAATTGTTCTAAGAACCCCACGGATACGGAAGCCACCGATATTCACCTACTTGTACCCTCCCACATACATTAAACCATCTCTAGATCACTTATAATACCTAATCCAATGTAAATGGTATATGATTAACTGTTATTCTATGTTGTTTAAGAAATCATGACAGGAATAAAATATTCCATACAAACACAGCCATCCATGTTTTTCTTCTAAATATTTTTGGTCCACAGATGGTGGAATCTACGATGTGAAACCCAGAGACACGTAGCACTTCTACGTCATAGGAGGTAATTGTTTGCCTCCTATGACATACATCTCTGCATTCGATTATAATCTAAAATATATTTTGATCATCTCATACACAATTCTGATTTTTGAAAATGTTCTGGACTGTCTTCCTCCGGGATGGGAGGTCTTCCTATGTACTCCCAGAGTTAATTGCAACTGTTTTTGTTTGTTTGTTTGTTTCTGATAGCACCTTTGACACTGCATTTTACACTGAGCTCCTAAATGAATGACTTTGCTTTTCCCTTAGGTATATCCCTAGCATCTAGCAGAGTCTCTGTCCCAGAAGGCTGTTCAGTAAATGTTGGTTGAATGAATGACTACTTTTCTACATTTTAGTAGCTCTCAAAACCAACTAGAGCAAAAGTGTTAACTAAAAACAAATCTGGATTTTGAATAAAGTATTTTTTAAAGAGACATTATTAAAAAGGATTATTTCTATAATGGGTGGGGCACTGTAGCAATAATGTGGGGTGGGGGTTGCAAAAGGAAGCCAGGGTGGGCTGTGAACATAGGAACCCAAAGGTCTACGAATGTCTCAAAGGTCGGGCAGAGAAAGCTTTCCTTTCCCGGGAGGGAGTAGACAAGGCAGGGAAGAGACGGGGTGAGGACGTGAGATGAGATGGTGCCTCACATTGGGTCCTTTTCCCTGAGGTTGGCAGATTTGGCGGGAGCTGCTTAGAAGCAGTTGTTCTCACATCCAGCACTTGTTTTTTCCAATTCTTGGTCAAAGCTCCAGGGCCCACTGGAAGAAGAAAAGCTCAACTACATTTTGGTCCAGCCAACTTAGCAGGTATTTTTGTGCAGATTGTCAGTAGATACAAACAATTCTGATAATGATTGACCAGGCAAAGAGTGGGAATTGGAGGGTGTGTCTCTGGTCTCGCCACATTTAAGAAAAGGGGGCTTCCATGAATGGTATGTAGGTCATGTGGGAAAGGGTAGTTCTTTGTGGTAAGTATTTCCTAGAACACAAAAGAGTGGGGAGTTTGCTCAGCTGTTGCTGCTTTCTACGAGCATTCAGGAAAGGTTAACATTGTTGGTGTAAAGTGAGTATTTGGCCCCAACTTCTCAAGAACTTTTACCAGGCAAGGTGCTTATTTCTGAAGACAAAATCTCTGACTTGTCAGAAATCTGAGAGATGGCTGTGATTTAGTTAATCTCAGAATGGAGAGACAATCATTCAAGGGGAAGAGAAAGCAGGTGTGAAAGTCTTGAGGAAAGAAAGAGCAATGGATCATTTGGAGGAGAAGGAAGTCTCGTCAAGTGGAAAATACATACTTAAAAAAGTAAAGTTTGAGAAAAAATGATATGATCTTGGGTGAAGAAGACATTGGAATCTTGAAGATGACATTGACATCTGAAAAAAAAAAGGGTATCGATCGGTTTAGGCTGTCTGGAAAGGGAAACTTCTAGAAATTGAAGAACATTTAAGGACCCAGACTTCGCCCTTTTCTGCCTTGCTTTGTTTTCCAGGAGCCTGACCTCTGCTAATGAGAACACTGGGCTCCCATCGCCTCCCGACTTTTGGATGGAATCGGCTGAGGGAGGCACCAGCGGGAACTCCCTCCGTGGCTTCACTCCTCGCTGGACTCTGGCATCATCGTTCCCAGGCTTCTCCAGGCTTAGAGATGGTAAAAGCTTCCTGCTGTTGATAATCTTTGGGTGTTTCATTATCCCTTGTTCGGCCTCTAACCCTGCACACAGCTTTGTAAACTCATTAAACTCTTTTCAATGAAACCCTTTGGGGATGCCATCTGTTTTCTGCAGTGATCCAGACTGAAACATCACAACCAAATCAGCAAGCGACAGAATTAGAAAGAAAATGTAACCTGTGTAATGGAAGAGTTTGTATCAGTTTCACAGGTGCCGAGTTATAAACAGAAAACTGTTATGAAAATAAAAGATGGATATCTCAATTAAACATGCATCAGTAAACAGAATATTTTTAAAAATTAGCCTTCATAGATAACGGAGGAATAAATACCAGGATTCTTAAGTACAGTTGAGTGTTATTTTAGGTGAATTACCTTAATTTGCTGCCAGAAATAGCTTTACTTAGATAATAAGAAAAATTGACAGGTGCAATATAAAAAGAAAACCTCAGACACATATACTCTACACATTTTTAATAAGATAGAATTATGCAGCAGTAGGGTCACTGATCTGCTGATCTTGGACAGAAAGCTTTACTTTAGGAATGAAAAAAAAAAAAGAAATGACGTGAGGAGTCCAGTGTAGACCTCCCTTTTAACTCTTTAAAAGACTGCCTTGAAAAATTCACTCCTTACAGAGATTACTCCTTACTCACTCTTTACTCCGTCATTTTCTTCTTACTGAATATCTTGTGTATGATTCTTTATGAGCTTATTATTCATTATATAACTGCCTCTCTGTTGTGAAGTTTTGAGGTATTTTTGAATAAGGTCAGGAATGAAACATGTGCAACTAAATGGTTCTTGAGTGAATAAGTAAATGACAATCCTCTTTGGGGGATCCAGAGGCACTTTAAGTATTAATTGATTCTGGAATAAATCTGGTGTACTATGGCATACAAGTTAGAAATCAAGGTCAGAGTCACCAAGTAA
The DNA here is from genome assembly GCA_963573935.1 of Arctocebus calabarensis. Classification (NCBI taxonomy): domain Eukaryota; kingdom Metazoa; phylum Chordata; class Mammalia; order Primates; family Lorisidae; genus Arctocebus; species Arctocebus calabarensis. The sequence continues at coordinate 3,101 of CAUYON010063129.1, read as the reverse complement.
ACAAGGAAATAGGCTTATGAGCAAAATATGTTGCACTAACTTATTATCAGAGTCATTCCTTAGTTAATTCATTTACATCATTGACCTTTTATAGAGTGCTACGGGATAAGAGATTCCTGATGGAATTGGACTTTGTGATTGTCAAAGGAGGCAGGAAAGTGAATGGTCAGAGTGGATAACTGAAGGATTAGAGAGATATCACAGTTTTCTGGAAAAAAACTGAAGAAGCAGGTCTAGCCTCCTAAGTGGAACTGTGCCAGGGGTGCTTACAGAGGAACCATGTGCAGCTGTTGCCTCTACGTAGCTAATCCTTTGCTGGGACCATAGTCAGGTGTGTGGTGCAGAACCAGACTATTGGCTACCAGGAATATGAATTAGACAAAAAGCAGAGGAAGAAAAGAGAACCCTCCAAGGACTGCCACGTCTCCATCTCTGTACCTGGAGACCTTCACAGAATGATGGCTCTCCCCTGCCTCTCTCTTTCCTTCCAGCCAACTCATGCTGGCCTGTACAAGGACGGACATTCGTGGACATACAGCTGCCTCACTAACCAAGTTGACAATAAAACCACCCGCACAGTGTGTCTGTAAGGGCACCCCATCTGGCACAATCGGTAATAGCCACTACTATTGTCATTACGAAGGACGGCATTGTCCAGTGAAAAGGGGATTTTTAAAACTATGTTAAGGGCAGTGCCTATAGCTCAAAGGAGCAGGGCAGTGGCCTCATATGCCAGAGGTGGTGAGTGGTGAGTTCAGGCCCTGGCCAAAAACTGCAAAAAAACCCCCAAAAAAACTATGTTGAAATATGTTGCCCGTTAAAATTACTTTTGCATATTCTAGAGTTTCTTAAGGAAGGTTTACATTTTATGTAATATTTTATATCTGGCTCTTTTGGTTAATATATTGACTTTAAGATTCTTCCAAGTTGCATTTAGCAGCTCATTTTTCTTTTGTCATAGTAGTCTATACATAGATGTAGACTACTACATATATATATAACTCTATATGTTTATTGATTCAACTATTATAAATAAAGTGCATGTACATATTTCTATAAAATTCTTTGTGGGGACATAGATTTTCATTTTTCTTATTAAATATTAAGGAGTCAGTATCTGCTAAACTTTTAAGAAATTAAAAAACAATTTTTCAAGGAGCTTATTTCATTTTGCAGAGATTGCTCCTTATCTTAACCAACGTTGGGTATTGTGAGGATTTTTTCATTTTAATTTTGGAGTTTCTAATGTGTGTCTGTGGTATCTCACTGTGGTTATAATTTGCAGTTCCCTGACGACTAATGATGTTAAAAATTTATTTATCTGTTTATTGGTCATTCACCGTCTTCTCTTGTGAAATCTTTATTCCCATTTCTAATTTTTGTTTGTTTCTTTATTGACTTTAAGAGAACTTTATATAATCTCTATGTAATTCCCTTCTCAAATGATGGAGTTTGAGTATTTTCCCCAGTCTATAGCTTGCCTTTTCATTTACTTAGCACAAAATTCTAGGGAATTAAAAAGTTTCAGTTTTAACAAAGTACAATTTAGCAATTTGTTATGGCTTATACTTTTTTTTTTAAATTAAAAAATGTGATTGCAAAGTGGTTTTGTGTATTCTTCAAGTAGTTTGGTAGTTTTCACTTTTACGGTTAGGTCTATGATCCATTCCAATTTGATTGGTGCACAGGCATGAGGTAAGGGTTGAAGCTCATTTTATTTAAAAATGAAGATTCAGTTGTTCCAGGACATTTCTTGAATAATCCTTTCTCCACTGAACTTCCCTGGCATATTTGTCAAAGATCAATTGACTAAATAGAGGCATATTTTTGAGCTGTGTATTTTGTCCACTGAACCCAAATGCCTATTCACACATTATCATATACTCTTGATTTTTTGTAGCAATACAGTAATTCTTTCACAATTGTTTCCATTATTCTAGTCCTTGTCATTCTCTATATAAAGTCCAGGAGTGTCATTTTTTCCATTCTAAAGTCACTGTTATCTCTTCCTATTTTCTTATTTCTGAACGTGAGTCGGTAAACATAGCACATACTCCCGGGGGGCTTAGGGACTTTCACCTTTCAGAAGGGTAAGTATATTTGGAATTTTGTAGAGAGGGTTTGTCTCATTACCCCCTTTATTTTTTACTCAATCATTTATTTATTAATATCAGTATGGACTCATGTGTACTTATTGTATTAGTCATTCACACGCTCAATGCTTTTAATGTGGTTGGGTTCAAATCTACAGTCCTTTTTTTGCCATTAGTTTTTCTCTCTTCCACATATATATATTTTTTCTTCCTTAGTTTTCTTCCTAGATGAATATATTTTATGAATCCATTTTACCTCCAATATTTGCTTATTAACCAAACATTCTAATCTTATGTTTAGTGTTTGCTTTAGTGATAGATAAATGTAGATAGATTTATGTAGAGACATAGATTGATAGGTAGTAAAATGTATCCTTAACTTATTACGGACTAAACTACATTTAAATTCTATTGTTCCATTTCATATATAATTTAAGGATGGTACAGCTGCATGTTTACTTTCATATCCCTCATTTCCTATTGTACTGATCTCATTCATTTTACTTATACATAGATTATAAACCTCAAAAGTTATCTCTGTGAAGCTGTAGCTCACTTTTTATTTTAAATGCTAATTTATATTAAAGATATTAGATTACCTTTAAAAAAAATTTATTTAAGCTATTGACATTCAGTCACATATTAACTTTTCCTGATATTCTTCATTCCTTCCCATAGACAGAAGTTTCAACTTCAGGAACTTTGTTTAGCATTTCCTGTTGCTATGGAATTATCCTAGCTTTTGTTTGCCTGAAAATGTATCCATTCCACTTTCAGTTTTTGTTTGTTTGTTTATTTATTTATTTTTAATTAAATCATAGCTGTGTACATTAGTGCAATCAAGGGGTACAATGTGCTGGTTCCATATACAATCTGAGCTATTTTCATTAATACAATTGTTTTGCAATTTTATAAAGAAAATAATTTTTTCTCATTGGTAGCCATCTTGGAATATCACAAATCAGGATGTAGAATTGCTTTCATTGTAAGATAGAACATTATCTATGC
>CAUYON010063124.1:0-29481 GCA_963573935.1 Arctocebus calabarensis | reverse complement strand
TTTTCCAGTTGTTTGAGATGTCCCATTAAGTTGTTAACTTCCTCTCTTTCTGTTCTCTTGAGGAAGGCTTGCAGTGCTATAAATTTCCCTCTTAGGACTGCCTTTGCAGTATCCCAGAGGTTTTGATAATTTGTGTCTTTGTTGTCGTTTTGTTCCAAAAATTTAGTGATTTCCTTCTTAATCTCATCAATGACCCATCTATCTTTCAGCATAAGGTTATTTAGGTTCCATGTTTTTGTTTGAGTATGCAAATTTCCGTTGTTGTTAAGTGCAACTTTTATTCCATGGTGGTCCAGGAAGATGCAAGGAATAATTTCTATTTTTTTTAATTTGCTGAGTTTAGACTTGTGACCTAAGTTGCGATCAATTTTGGAGTATGTTCCATGGGCTGATGAGAAGAATGTGTATTCAATTTTATTAGGATGAAGTATTCTGTAGATATCTGTTAGATCCAGATGTTGAATGGTTAAGTTTAAATCTAAAATTTCTTTACTTAGCTTCTTACTGGAGGATCTATCCAGCACTGCTAAAGGAGTATTAAAATCTCCAACTACTATAGAGCTGGAGGAAATCAAGTTACTCGTGTCTATTAGAGTTTTTATAAATTGAGGCACATTCTGGTTGGTTGCATAAATATTAATAATTGAAATCTCTTCATATTGAGTATTACCTTTAACAAATATGAAATGTCAGTCTTTATCATTCCTTACTTTGGTTGGTGTAAAGCCTATTGTATCTGCAAATAAGATTGCAACACTTGCTTTTTTCTGTTTTCCATTTGCCTGGAATATAGATGACCATCCCTTCACCTTGAGTCTATATTTATCTTTTAAGGTAAGATGGGATTTTGGTATACAGTAGTTATCTGGCCTGAGTTTTTGTATCCAGTCAGCCAACTTATGCCTCTTTAGAGGACAATTTAAACCATTCACATTAATTGAAAATATTGATAAATCTTGAGAAAATATAGTAGACATTTTAAATCTTTTTGTCACTGTGGAAGTTGAACTTTGATAAAAAGTTTCTGTATGAGTTTACTTTTGCATTGGAGGATTACGCTGGTCATTGTGGAGAATAGGTCTGAGAATATCCTAGAGAGCTGGTTTAGTTATAGCGAATTTCTTCAACATGTGGATGTTATTAAAGTATTTAATTTCTCCATCATAAATGAAACTCAGTTTAGCTGGGTACAGCATCCTGGGTTGAAAGTTCTATTGTATTAGGAGATTAAGAGTTGATGCCCATTCTCTTCTAGTTTGAAAGGTTTGATCAGAGAGATCTGCAGTTATTCTAATATTCTTCTCCTTCTAGGTTATAGATTTCTTGCATCTGGTTGCTTTCAAAATTTTCTCCTTCATGTTAACTTTAGTGAACTCAATTATGATGTGCCTAGGGGATGTTTTATTCAGGTTGAGTCATGCTGGGGTTCTGAAACTGTCTACTATCTGAATTTCAGAATCTCTTGGCATGTCTGGAAAATTCTCTTTCATAATCTCATAAAGAAGAGACTCTGTACCTTGTGATGCCACTTCATCATTTTTTACATATCCTTATAAGGTGAATATTGATTTTCTTTTAGTTATCCCAGAGCTGTCTGAGAGAATGATCTGTTTTTGCCTTCCCTTTCTCTTCCTCTTTGTAGGTTTGGGAGTGTTTGAAAGCTTTGTCTTCAATGTCAGAAATCCTTTCTTCTGCTTGTTCCATTCTGTTGCTGAGAGATTCTACTGTGTTTCTCAGATCTTTAAGGGCTGCAACTTCTTGTATCAATGTGTCAAAATCTTTGGTCATTTGGTCTTTGAATTCCTTGACTTTTTGAGACAATTTTTGAAATGCACCTTGAATTTCTAAATCCAACTTTTCCTCTATTTTATTAATCTTGTTTGCAATCCAAATTGTGAATTCAATTTCTGACATCTCAGCCATCTGTTTATGCATAGGATCATCATTTATGTCCGCCAAATTGTTCCTTGGAGGGGTTGATCTGCTCTGGTTTCCAGAGCTTTCCCGTTGATTCCACCCCATGATTAATTTTACACTGTTTAGTTGGATGAGTAGATAAGGACAATTTGGGCTAGGGGTTCTAGGAGTAGTGATTGACCAGTCCTTTTCTTTGAAAGCTGGGATTTTTGTCTGTACCTTTTCCCCTAGAATTTTGCCAAGGACTTGTACAGTGCTACTGCTTGTGAAACTGGGGACCTTCTTGGTGTGGTGGGGTTAAGTGGCTCTGTCTTATTGTCAGCTGGTCTTGTCTTACCCTAGGGAATCAATTACTGTGGATTGAAATCTGAGCTGTGAAGAAATACCAGCAGTTAAGTCACCCCACCCCCCACAGTCAACATTTGGAAAAGCAAAATCAAACCTTTCCACTACCACACACCTAGGGTACCACTTTGGAAAGTCCTCGGGTGATTGGCCCACTTGAAGAGGTCCCAATCAGTTATCCCAGTCAGCACTGGTCTCAAATGGAAGAGTTAAAAAGTCTCTGGCAACTAGATAGCAGGGATCTGCTGGAAGCTCTAGTATAACTGGCTGTGGTGTTCTGTGAGCTCATGAGGGTCCCCCCAGCAAGTAGATTAGTTTGGGAAAGTTGATGCCTCCTTCGCCCCCTTATCCCTCTGTCACACCCAGTCAGTGATAATCCTGCAGGGCTGTGATCCACTTTCCTCCAATGAACAGATGCTCCAGAGGTTTGCGTCTGCCTGGGTCACAGTAAGGTCTGTGACTCCTCAGCCAGTCCGCCACTCCCTGTCACTGTTTGACAGGGAGAGGTGAGGCCTGACAACCTGGGGACTTGATAGGGGCTGGGGCGATTCACTCAGTTCTAGCCCTGTCCCTGATTGATGTTGCTGATAGAACAGAACAAGTTTGCAGAATTTGTTTCTGTCACGGCTATTTTCCCCTGATCAGATGTTGGGCTGCAAAGAGGTCTGACTCAGTCTGTGAGTTCCAGCCCTTTATCTCAGCTTTCATCTCCTGAGGGCCAGGTGTGTCTGAAGCTAAGCAAAGTAGCCTCCACCCTGGGAGTCAGCTGACTCTAAGCGTATTCTAATCCCCGCCCTCCTTCCCTGCCGGTACTACCTCAGGCATATCCTTCACGAGCCTTGGTTGCTGGTGGCTGCCACCAGAGAAGCCGCCTGATTCCCTTGGCTGCCCAGAGAGACTGGGAGTGTCTCCTCAAAACATCCCCAGGGGTGCGAGCCATCCTGCCATTGTTCCTGCTGTGGCTGCCATTTCGTGCCTCAGGGGACCTTCTTTCCAGCTTGGCCTCCTCTCGGCTCACTTTCCTCTCACCACTCCTGAGCCACAAAACCAGCACAGATCAGCAAGAGTCCCTGCCCCATCCACAACCCTCGAGAAAATGTCCAAGAATCTGGACTCTGTGGGAGACAGGCCTCCAGACCTCAGGGTGAGGGTAGGGGAGAATTCCAGGAGCTCAAACTTGCAGGTAGAGAACATATACAGTTTTATGCCTGGCTGGAGAGCACTGTGGCACCCTAGTAGGGGAAGGAGGTCTAGTTTTTAGAGGGTCTCTCCCATGGGGCAGAGTGGGAGGTCATCTGAACTCTGCTTGCTTATTTGTATGGAGATATGGAGTACACTGCAAGCCGCTCTCATGGGGGAGGGGACTCCCATCCACTTGGTGATGTGCTCTGTACCTTTTTGTTTGTGTCCTTGGGGTCACAGGTTACCCCAGCAGGGATGATGTGCATTCTTTGACCTTCTCCTTTGGCTCAGATCCAAACCATTGGCTTTCTTGCTAAGCTTCTGTCCTTTAACTCTCCTTCTGGATGGTAGCCTCTGTGGTGCCATCTTGGCTCCTCCCCCTGAAATTTATTTATATAGACCAATTTGGGGAGAATTGACATCATACCAATGTTGATTCTTCCAATCCATAAACATGGTATATCTCTTCCTTTATTTATGTTGTCTTCGATTTGTCTTAGCAATGGCTTATAATTTTCAGTACAGAAGTTTTGCACATGTTTGTTAAATTTATCCCAAAGTATTTTATACTTTGAATAAAATTTTAAGGGAATTGTTGGAGTGTTTTTAAAACTATAATATTGCTCTGAGAGCATTTATTGTATTTGGACTTTTAATACACAATGAATGCTCTTTCTGTGCTCTGTCATTTTGCTGATGGAATTATCCTATACCCATGCTCTTTACTCTGCTCTGTGTTTAATAAAATATTGGGTTTTTTAAATGGACACTTTTCTATTCTACGCCCACCCTCCACCCTCCTTTTATACATCATTCATTCAAGTGTTCATGAGTCAGAGAGGTAAGTCAGACAGGTCCCCATTTCTCAAGATACTTAAGTTGTAGGAGATAGGGCAAGCAGACAGATAAATAAATGTAACATGGAAAATGGACTCTGTCATCTGAAAGTTATCAACAAGAATAAAGGCACATATGACTGAGGGAGGAAGGCAAGATCAAAGAAGTTTTCCTAGAGGGCCTTTTCAGCTATAATAATCTCTAGGGTCCTAGAACACCCACAAGACTCTTAATCATTGTCTGTATTCCACAATGAGATTGCGTGCTTCACCACAGCGGGTGCCACATCCCTTGTTGCTTGATGTCTAATAGGGCAGTACTTCTCATACCTAGTCAACCTGAAATCCGTTGGGATGCTCTTTGAAAAGTTCATGTTCCCAAGCCTGGCCTGTAGGAAGAATTTTGATTAAGAAGGTCTGTGGAAGGGCTTTAGAATCTGTATTCCTAACAAGGGCTTTTGGTGACTCTATTGCAGGTGGTCTGGTGAATGATGTCCCATGTTTGGTGAGTGGCACATTTCTGGTTTCACGGTATCGAGAGTTGATGACTACTTTTGAACAGCATCAGGGCAATGCAAGAGAAACCAGAATCTTAGTGAATACTCTGACATCTTCCACAATCGGGATATGCAACTTCACGTGGCAAATATCTCTGTGAAAGCTTCTGTTCTGTAGTGTCTCTCTCTTTTTTTCTATCTTTTCTTCGCTTATAATATTTTTGTCACTGGTACTAAGTGACCTTGCAAATTCAGCTCTCTACTTTTGCAAAATCCTATTTCTCTTGAATTTTTCACATCCTGATCCTCTCTCTGGCTGAAATATTTCCTTGTGCCTGCCAGACTGAGGCTCCCTGTGCTTTAATTATATTCCTACATTGTTCGCTCAAGAGAAAAAAAAATACTTTTTCATTGGGGAAAAAAAAAATACCCTGCTTGCTAAACACTTGAATGTATTCCAGCTGTTCTCTGGACTGAGGTAACCCACACCTCAGACATCCTGGGTGACACACAGCCCATGTAGACCAGTTGTTATGACAACTATATTTTCTATATTTTGTTTTATACAAGCCTTTCTCCTGTAACTCTTTACAAGGCCTAATTTTGCATTATACTCTTCACTCTGATATATTGTATATAGCATGCCATAGTTTTCCAAGACACCTTAGATCAAGGGTCTTGAATTTCAATGATAATAGCTTCTTCAGAGCCAAGCAAATTGCAGTTCAACTATATAGCTACCATTTAATCTCCCAAATGAGACAGGGAGAGGCCAGGTAGGACATTTTTCATAAGCAAAAAGGTTTTAAACCTTGAATTTAGACTTTAAAAACTTGCATATATTTCAGGTAACTGGTACTTGGCTTCTTTATAATGAAAGGTCTCCTTAATAAATATTCCAGAGCCAGCTCAAACTAATCTAAGGAATGGGGGGTGGGTGGGGTGGTGGCATCACTCAACCAATGAAGAGTTCATTTTGGCCAAATGATGGGAAAGAGGGGCCTCCTCCTTATCACTGAGTCACTTATTTGCATTTAAGTCAGGTAATAGATTTTGAATTCAGTCTTCTAGGGATTATTTTTTCTTAGGGCATCCAGCAGAATGGATTGTGGTTATGTAAACAAACTGACTCAGAATAATGTTCAGATGCCCTGACCTCGGGACTTGTCCCATTTACACACCTCTCCTGATAATCCCTTTCCAGCTCAGTCCTCCTCCTCCCCACATTGACCCACATTTCTGAGCCATGGCTGGAGGAAGCCTGATAAAGGCAACTAGAACATTCATTGAGAGATGCTCACGAGCAGCTGTTTTTGACACATGGGTGGTTTAAATCAGGCTTGAAGTGTTATCTCCCCTGGACAGAGGCTGTTGGCCACTGACCTCTTATTTCCCCTCCCTATTGCTCTCATGGAGGGAGGGGGGGATGTTCTATATTCGCAGGGGTGCATTTGCGAAAATAACCATTTTGTGCAGTGATTCAGCTCTTGCCATTCCCAAATTAATGCCAATGGGTTGCTGGGTTGAGACATGGGGGTGAAATGGGGCTGCTTCTTTGGGCTCTCCCAGGTTAACCGCTGAGATTCTAGGGATAGACTCTGAGATGCAGACAGTTCATCTCATCCTCATGCTCATACCCTTACAGAAATGCTCATCCTTCTCTTCCCTGAATTTAGCCTAGTCTTTCTCCCTATGAGCACTCTGTAAATAAAGCAAGTCATTTTGGACTTCAAAGACCTGCTCAGAGGTCCCTCCCTCCAGGAAAGCTTCCAGAATCTTACGGCACACTGCACACACCATCTCTTGCCTTCATTTGGAATGGATCCCTCTCTTTAGAGTGTGAGTGTGACTTTGAGAGCCTTTCTGGAGTTTCTGTTGGAATAGTAATACATAATGGCCAAGGGTCTGAACCAGGGGTGTGCTCAGAGCAGGGGGCCTGAAGAATGGCTCGTGTGTTTATAACACCCAACAGGAATCTGGGGTCACTGTGACAAGGGGCACACAAAACTTGTAGCCTCCTTATGAACAAATTCCCTACATGTGGAGAAGAAGAAAATTATAAAATGTATGTGGTGGGTGTCTGGATGATTGCTTTATTATTATTATTATTTTTGTAGAGACAGAGTCTCACATTCTCACCCTCGGTAGAGTGCTGTGGTGTCACAGCTCACAGCAACCTCCAACTTCTGGGCTTAGGTGATTCTCTTGCCTCAGCCTCCCGAGTACCTGGGGCTACAGGTGCCCGCCACAACACCCAGCTATTTTTCTGTTTTGCAGTTAGGCTGAGGTGGGGTTTGAACCTACCACCTTTGGTATATAGGGCCAGTGCCCTACTCGATGTGCCACAGGCACCACCCTACTGTATAATTTATTGAACTGTACTGTATGTTCGAAAAATTGCCTAATAAAATTTTCAGAAAATTAAAAAAAAAGACTATGACCAAGGAGCCCTTATTAACTCTGCCACTCCACTGCTGTGGGTCTTTGGACAAATTACTCCAGTCTCTCCAAGCCTTAAGTTATTAAGTTAAATGGGAAGCATAATGTTTCATATTTCCCCTACACTTTTCCCTGCAGGACTGTAAGAAGGAGCTGTATATCCAAAAGACCAAAAATCAATTGGAAACAAAGATATATGCACCAGATTGTTCACTGCAGCTCAATCCATAATGGCCAAGTCTTGGAAGAAGCCCAAGTGCCCTTTGACCCATGAATAAATTATGGTGTATGTATACCATGGAATACTATGAAGCATTAAAAAAGATGGAGACTTTACCTCCCTTATGTTTACACTGATGGAACTGGAAAATACTCTTCTTAGTAAAATATCTCAGGAATGGAAAAAAAATATCCAATGTACTCAATACTACTATAAAACCAATTTATAATCACTCACACTTTCATATGAATGATGTATCACAACTACAGCCCAGGATGAAGGAGGGAAGGGAAGAGGGAAGGGGAGAGGTGTGGTTCAATAGAGAGAGGGTTAATGGTGGGACCTCACATATGAAGCATATTGTAAGGGTACAAGTCAAATCTACCAAGTATTGAACATAAATGTCTTAACACTGTGATTAAGTAAATGAGGTGAAAGCTGTATTAACTAGTAGGATGTAAGCACTCCAATTTGTACAAATAATGAACACATTGAATCCCACAAAGGCATTAATGTATTGAGGATCTATGTAATTATGACTAAATTTTAAAAAAAAGAAAAATAAGAGGGATTATATGAGATATTTGTAAAGGATCTAACCTAGGACCTGCTTAATACAAGCTCATTAAATGCTTGTTAAGTGTTGTTGTTATTATATTCATTTGTTCATTAAATAAATGTGTCCTGTATCATGCAAGGGACTCAGTTAGAGAGATGAAGTTTTCTGCCCCAAAGGAATTCAAAGGTTACTGAGGAGACAGATTACAAGAACAAGAATCTATGAATCATAGTCAGCAAGGTAACTGATGATGGGGCAGTGACCCGTCATGGGGCTGCAGAGGGCACAGGTGCAAACTCTGCCTCATCTGAGCATCAGCTTGGGTGTACCTGTCTGAGCATTCCTGAGGGCAAAAGCAATATTTTCCCTGATTTGGTTTCCTCAAGGCCTTGCCAAATGGTGATTAAATTAAACTTACAGCAATGTACTGAATTCAGAGCAGAGAACTGGGTCTTTCTTCATCTTTCCACTCTTCCGTGGAAGCCCTTGTATTGATGCCTCCTGAAGCTTCAGACAGCTTAGGTTAAGTTCTGAAGGGCATTCACAGTCAAAATGAGGTTTTAAAGTTCCAGACTGTCCTGAGCAGATGACCAGGCTGGATGGCGTGGAAGGTCCCTGGTGTCTCCTATGCCAAGTCAAGTTGACTCACTGCCTTTCTCTCTGCCAAGGTCAACATAGTGGGCAAGTGATTTCCAGAAGCACGGAGGGCTCAGGGGACTCTTGCCCTGGTGGGTAGTTATTTAAGTTTTTACGAGCGTGGCTTGATTAATTAGCTTCTGAAAGGACAGTAGTTATTCCCAGAGAGGCCATTAGGAAGCACCTATGTTATTTGGTCCTTGCAAGAAACGATTAACTGAACTTCACACTCTGCAAAATAATTAACCAAGAATGGTGACACTATATTATGTAGTCATCTTGAAGAAAAGGTCTCTTAGATTGCAACTTAAAAACTTTATTTTGGAGACTAGCTTTGGCTAGATTATAATAAAAGCAAATTATTGTACATTTTAATAACTCACTTCTTCGGAAAAGGAGGTCTGATCCGAGGCTGATGACTGTGATGTATCTCATAAAAGCTAATTGACAATCTAGTTCTTTAAATACCACAGGAATCCATCATGGTTAACATTACTATGATGCGTTCCGAAGGCATTAAAGATGATTTACCAGCCATTGGAACATTTTGCTAATATTATACATACTGAAAGAAGTAGTAAAAGAGATGAATACTTTTCAGTGCCTCTAAATGTCTGATCTGTAAATAGGTGCCATGTGCAGGCCCCCCCTCCCAGTTCAAGGGCATGCACCTGGTTGGGGTGGACATGGTGTTGTGATTACACAGATCACCTTATCTTCTCTCTACATGGTTCTTTCCCTGGAATTTGTACAATCCTATTGGGGTAGGATTTTTTTTTTTTTTAATGCTGATTCCTTTACTCATTTGCCATGGTTCTCTCTTCTCTGTTCCTCTGAAAACTCCTCTTTGGAGACTCTCTGGAGAGGTGTGCACCTGCTGGGCCTGCTTGGGGACAAGGCTATATGAGAAAGTCCACACTCACTGGCTTTGCAGACTGACCCAGCGGGTGGTGAGAGGAAGCGAAGGGATTTCACAGTGAAAGGATTCCTCTCTCAAGGAAACCCGAGACAGGAATTGCCAAGTTGTTCTGGGGTACTCAAGTCTTGGTTGGCAGAAAAGAGGTCACAAGCTGATGAACTCAAGAGTACCGGACAGGTCTTCAAGGCGTTAAAAAGTGTTTTGAGTCAACGTTTTAAAATCTAGACTTTTTGACCTTTCTTGGAAAACCATAGATCTGACAAAATTAGGCTACAAATCTTGCATGACATGCAGCTGGAGCTGGGAAATAGGGTCCCCATTAGCCAGGGCACAGACCCACCCCTCTAGGGAGAGCCACCTGGGTTCACTCATCATCTCACCTGCCTGGACCTCAAGTGTCAAATCTGATGCCTCAATCAGAGACCGATGGTTCTAGAATGTGATTAAAATGAAAACACACACACACACCTCTAGGGAGAACTAGATCACAGAAGGTGAAGGCGGGGTCCAGCCCCTGGTCTGGTGCAAAAGACCCTCAGATGGGACCTCGTGAACTTGGACTCTACTCTCACTCCACCCCCAGACCCAGAGCTCCAGCCCTCTGCTTCTCTAGCTGGGGAGAAACATGGCCCTGCTGAAGATTAGGAAATAAAATAAATACTTTGAGGGCAGCGCCTGTGGCTCAAAGAAGTAGGGTGCCTGCCCCATATCCTGGAGGTGGTGGGTTCAAACCCAGCACCGGCCAAAAACCATAAACAAACAAACAAACAAAAACATAAATACATAAATACTTTGATAAAAGAAGCATGTACAATGGGGTATAAGTCCCAGAAATCTGGCTGTCCCATCCGTCCCATGACACTTTCTGGCCACACTTCTGGCTCATTGTGGGTGTGGCAGTGGGGGAAACAGCAATTGTGTTAGGCCCCTTTCTTTGGTTAAAGGTCACTAGGGCTCAGGTAGCTTAGTTTTGAAGCACTTTTTATCCTATAAAGTTAACATTTTGTCAGCTTTTTCTTCCCTTAGTTGGCAAAGTTAGTTGAGGGGCAGGAATGATGTCATATCTACCTGGGTACAAAATGAATGTGTCCAGGCCTCACCTGCCCACAGATACAATGGCTGACACACTCCATTGCCTCACCTGCCCACAGATACAGTGGCCGCCATGCTGCATTGCACACTCTTGGTTCTGCATGGCTAACTTAGAGCTGTAGTCCTCTTTAACAGGTCACTTAGGATTTTTGGAAGGCCCCAGGGTTTGGCTCATACTTTCTCATAAATGAGAGCATTCAGCTGTTTGGAGTCCACCTGCTCCCACTTCCACTCCAGGGTCCCTCAGCTGGATCTGGTCACACTCACCAGATCTGCTGTGTCTGCTGAGCTTGGCCACTGAGGAGCCCAGACAGTGGTGTCCATTTGGCACCCAGTCTATGACCACTTCCGTACCAAGGAGGGTTCATAGCCCTTTCTGGTTGTGACCGTCTCCTCATGAGGATGATGACCAGAGCTTCAGAGCTCCTTTAAAAAAATTTGATGAAATGAATCAGCATTGCCTGCTTCCTGGGCACTAGGCACCCTGATGGAAAATTCTAGCACTGAGAATGCAAGACGCCGTTCTGAATCTTGAACAAACCACGTGCAAACACAGAATTCCACTGCAATAGGGGAAGTGGGGACACAGAGGCAGTATCCAAAGTCCAGACTTCTAAGAAAACCAACACTTCAACTGAAACACAGACTTTATCCATTTCCTGTAGGTTTTCTAGTTCATGTGTGTAGAGCTGTTCATAGCAGTCAGAGATACTACCCATAAGGTGGTATTTTGTATTCATGTAGTACCACCGGTTGTAATCTCTCTCTCCCCTTTCATTTGTGATTGAGGTATTTTTTTTAAAGTCCTTTTCTATTTATGATTTATTTACCTAGTAGTCTATCAATATGTTTATCTTTTCAAAGAAACAACTTTTTTTTTTTTTTATATTTTGTAATGTGTTTTGGTTCTGTTTGTTTCCATTTTAGTTTGCTCCTCTCTGAGCTTTGTTATTCCTTTTCTTTTGCTAACTTTGGGTTGGGTTAGTTCTTTTGCTAGCTCCTTGAAGTGTATGTGAGGTTATCAATTTGTGATCTTTCTATGTTTTTGATGTAAGCATTCAAAGCTATGAACTTTCTCCTTAGCACATCGATTTTGGAAGTTTCAAAACAGTGTATGACAGTGTATCCTCTGTCATTCGTTTTGAAAAATCTTTTAATTTCCTACTTAATTTCATCACTCACTTAAGGGTCATTCAGCAGCAAGTTGTTCAATTTCCATGACTTTGTTGTAGATTTGAGAGTTCCTCTTGGAATCAGTTTCTAGTTTTATTTTACAGAGGTCTGAGAAGATATATGGTATGATTTGCATCTTTCTGAATTTGTTGAGACTTGTTTTGTGGCCTAAGATATGAACTATCTTAGAATATGAGCAGAATGTGTATTCTGTAGTTTTTGGTAGAATGTTCTATAAGTGTCTGTAGGTTCATTTATTCCATAGCCCAGATGATATCTAGTGTTTATATGTGAATTATTCTGCTTCAGTTTTTCCAGTTCAGTCAGTGGGATGTTGAAGTCCTTGGCTATTATGATATTGCTGTTTGTTTGTTTTGCTTAAATCTAGTCAAATTTGTTTTATGAATTTGGGAGCTGCTTTGTTAGGTACCTATATATCTGGAATTATTATATCTTCTTACAGAATTTCTCCCTTTATTAATGTATCATGACTGTCCTTGTCTTTTTTATCCATTGGTGTTTTAAAGTCTGTTTCATATATGTATAGCTACCCCTGCTAGCTTTTGTCTCCATTTGAATGTAATACTTTTTTCCTTGAGTCTATGAGAGTCCTTGTGATTTAGAGATGGGTTTCTTTGAGATGACATATACTTGGGTTGTGTTTTCTTTCCATTCAACCAATCTGTATCTTTTGAGTGGATCATTAAGGCTGTTTGTGTTCAGCATTAGCACTGAAATGTGATATAATATTCTATTAATCATATTAAATGATACTTGTTTTGTTTTCCTCCTTGTGATACTGTTTTTTTTCACAAGACAAAAGAGAAAGTAATTTCACTGTTGTAAGATAAGATATTTCATGCAAAGTATTAACTCTGCCCCCCCGAAGCCCAACCTCCCAACAAACAAAAAACTACCTGGGAATACTGCTATGCTAATATATTAACCACAGTATAATCATTCATAGGAAAACAGTAATTAAGCAACGAATTAAATTAAATAACAAAGTTCAACTCATAGGACCACAATGATTTGTCAACGAATTAAATTAAATAACAAAGTTCAACTCATAGACCACAATGATTTGTCATAAACTCATAGACCACAATGATTTTACAAAACAAGCAATTCCAGAAATCTTATAGATAATAAAAAAAGAAATATTTCAATATCATTTTACTTGATCTGGATACACCTGATACTGAAGTTGGAGAAAATATATTGTTACAAAGAGAAATTACAATGGAGTTGCAACGTGGTCCCCACTCAAGGAGGCTGAATTTCATCAAGACCAGATGATCGTGATTAACAGAGGTCTTTCATTTGTTTAATTTTTAAAAAGTTAATCACCTTGAATTCTATTTTTGTCTTTTTTTTTATTGACAGGTGAGAATGGGGTGAAGCAAGGACACCATAGCCGAGTTTGCTTTTCCATAACCTTGTCCTGACTGCGGCATGGCTGTTCTGGAAGGAGCCAAGAGCAGATACGTACAAACCACTTCAAAGACTGCAGGAAAGTTCAATGTAGAGTTGACATTGTCTGAGCTGGTGTAATAATTGTGGAAATGGATAGAATAAGCCTAGTTTTAAAAATTTCTAAAAGGCAGTGGATAAAATTTAGAAATTAATGTGGATATTTGGATATGGACTTTAAGAGTTCAAAGTTTTTATGATGACTATTTCGTTTATGAGACTTGGAAAGTTAAACACTTGGTAATGCCATTCCGCAAGAGAGAGAAAGATGAAGAGAACATGTTTAGGGAGCAGGTTATCAATTCATCGATTTACTCAAATACACTATACACTAAATATTGATTTGGAAGGCAGTTTGCTCTAGGATGTACGATAGTAACATAAACAAAATCTGCAAGTTTCTTGCCTTCTTAGGGCTTGCATTTTAGTGACAGAACATAGCCAGAAATAAATATGTTTTCTACTTGATTTTTCCTGAAAAACAAACAAAAATAAACAGAACCAGCAATAATTATGCAAATAAATAAACATGTTTTTTTAAATTACGCCATTTTATAGAGGACGTAAAACACCACGATGACAGAGAGAATGAAGGAGACAGGGAAGTGACTGTAAGCTGAGGATCTGCCGACAATTTCTTGAGAATGACGTGGCAGGAAAGACCAGAAGGGTAAGGTCAAGACTTTGTTTTAAACGTGTTCTGCTTAAGGTGCGTTTGAGACATCCAAGTAGAAAGGACAATGAGCTGGTAAAGGAGACAGAAAAAGAGAGAGAGGAGGAGATCTATCATTACTGTAGAGCAGCCAGGAGGGATTAGCCTCACCCAGTTCATAATGTCGGCCTAACTCATATACGTGTTTTTCCTTACTGTCTATACCCCCAAGGCAGTGTTGCAAAATTTAGAAAACTACAATATAAAAATATAGAATGCCCCACTAAATTTGTATTCCAGGTATACATGGAATCCATTGATGGATGGACGGATGGCGATCGATATTAGTCCATTCAAATTGCTATGAAGAAAATACATGAGGCTGGGTGGTTTCTAAAGGGAAGAGGTTTTGGCTCACTGTTCAGCAGACTATACCAGACGGCACCAATCCAGCATGTGCTGCTGGTGAGGGCTTCAAGGATCTTCCAGTCAAAGTGGAAGGAGGAGGGGCAGGTGCGTCATGATGAGAGAATGAGGAAGGGAAGGGGAGGGGTGCCAGCCTCCATTCAAGAACGGACTCTCCTGTGAACTAATGCAGTGGGAACTCAGTCACCACCACGGAGGGCACCGAGCTGTGCATGAGGGATCCACTTCCACGACTCAGATAGTTCCCCAAGACCCCCCAAACAACCGTGGAGATGGGATTTCAGCATGCGGTTTGGAAGGGCCAAGCACCCACCCATACCCAGACACTATTTGGGACATACTAAAAAAAATATTCTTGCTGATTTGAAACTCCAGTTTAACTGAGCATCCTACATTTTATCAAGCAGCTCTCTCCCCAAAAGCACTCAGCATCACCTCCTCCCTTTTTTCCTTTTTCTCTCTCATGCTTTCCTTCATCTTTACCTTGTTTCTTCTTTCACTTCCTTTCTTGTTCCCAGTTTCCAAGGGGACTTAAAAATCCTCCCAGCTTCGCTGTACGGTAATTCAGTTCCACTCTTTCCTGCATTTTCGAGAATATACGCTAGTATATATGCATCCTTCCTCATCAGCAAAGACTCATGAAGAACAGTTTGGAGTCTACGACACTGATTTACAATGGACAGATGCTGATTTTAATGCACTGTCCTAGATGGAATACAGGCGCTTTCCTCCATATTCCCTATGTAGGAGGAACTTGAAAATATTTTTTAAATGACAAAAGCCAAGTTTTGAGGAAGTTATGTGACATATTATTGGCAATATATTATCAATATTTATGTAAAGCTTCAGATTTCTTTCTGGTTTTTTTTTTTTTTTGAGAGTTTCATTCTGTTACACAGGCTGGAGTGCCAAGGCATCATAGCTCACAGCAATCTCAGTTTCAGACCATTCTCCTGCCTCAGCCTCCTAAGCAGCTGGGACTACAGGTGCCCACTAAGACACCCAGCTAATGTTTTCTATTTTTAGTAGAGATGGAGTCTCATTCTTGCTCAGGCTGGTCTCGAACTCCTGAGCTCAAGGGATCCTCTCTCCTTGGCCTCCCAGACAGGTAGGATTACAGACGTGAGCCACCAAACCAAGTCAAATTTCTCATTTCTAAAAATGACAGGTTTGCTACTAACTGCAGTAGCAATAATAATAACAACATTGAATGTTTACCGGCAAATTAATACTTTCAAGGCACCATATTAACCATCTTCTATTTATTAACTTACACATTTCTTTTAGCTTTAACAATGTGTGATTAATTGGCACAGTATGGTCTCAGATGTGACAGAGTCTAACTGAGGATAACTTAGAGATGCATTATGTTAGCAGATGCCAATTAATAATGTGATGCAACTAAATAATAATGTCTACATAATGCCAGGGGGTGGGGGGAAAGCTGTTGAAGTTTCATTATAAAGATGAGAAATACTATTGGAAAGCATTTCAGCAATTTGCATTCTTTGTTGATTTCCAAACTGATTGAGGCGAGCTTCAACAATATGTCAAGCCTTGACAATCTGTCTGCCAGAGAATCATTTACAGACCTCTCATTTCATTTAGTGACTACAAGGTGTGTGGCTGCTTGAGTAAAGCTACAAGCTACACAGATGTGAGGAAAATGTGTTCTTGATGGCATTTGTAAGAAACATAATTTAGGATTTAAAAGCACATTTCCTTGTGCACTTTGTCAGGCTTTACAAATATTTCATTAAGCGGTGTTGCCCTGCTGTCAGAGGGAGGGGACTGTGTGGCAAATATTGTAACAAACAGTCATTGAGGGGCTATTCAGATAAGAAAAGAACACCATGATACACAGAATGCAGTGAAATGAGAAAAGGGAAATAACTGTATCAGCCCACATCGGCCGGCTGTGATGAAAGTTGTATTGGCATCAGAGTAACTTGAAGCCATATGAGGGAAATCCTTTTTTGGCTGTCCCTTAAAACAATCAAGTAAAAGACAGAAGCACAAACACTTCTGTCAACAGTCATGCGAGTTGTCAGTAACACGGGCTAAAACATTGACCTTAACCAGACCTACCTTTTACCTTACCCATTTCTACCTTTGAAAAGAATCGCAAAGCCTACGTGAAGTCTATTATGCAGAGGAAAACCTATGCACACGACTTTTTGGGAATTTATCAGATAGCTTTTGCGGCACACGAGCCACTCCAGATGGTACCAGCTCGGGACATGAAACGTATAAGTAACTCCGGGTGAGCAGGCTGGCTGGGTGGCTCTTCTGGCACAGCCTCGGTCGGTTTGATGGAGCGACGAGGCGGCTGTGGTCTGGGGCTGGTCTCCTGGGGGATCTTGCTCAGCTCCCTTGTGTCTGCATTTTGGCTATGAGAACAGTGTCTTCCTTATGCGGACTCCATTCCGCAGTGTTAGCCTGAAATTGCCACCCTTGTGGCAGGAGCGCTCTCAGTGGAACAGCACACGGGGACAAGGGCTCTGAGGCCCAGGCTGGGAACCAGCACAGTGCTGTCTCTACCTCAGTGCAGCTCCGAGGCCTTCCAGGTGCAAAGTTTTGGAAAAGAGACGACCTTTTCATAGAGCGGTGACACTCATGTAAAGGCCTGAGGACATGCAAAGCAAGACTCTGTGGCCCTTTCTGCAATCAACCGCCTGCTACCACGAGCAGCACCGTGAGCGTGCGTTAGGTTGATGCACCCACCACGTTTATCTGGTCCGGGCCGGGGTCGAACTCGCCAGCCTCGGTGTATGGACTGTGCACCCCACTACTTTTAATCAGAAGTCAGTTGTTTGGGGAAATTCTCCGCAAAAAAGCTCCCTTGTAACTCACATGAGGATGTGACGTGACGTAGGTCACCTGGACTTAATGAGACGTACCTTTGTGAGATTTTAAATTGCAGACGATAAGGCTCTGTGAATAATTCACTTTCTGGGGAAGGTGGCCAAGCCCGGCAAGGGGACAGATGGCCGCAAACCCCCGGTGGCTTTCCAGGTAACACACCCTCCCCTGCCTGTCCCCGTCTGTGCCATCTCTGAAGCGCACTCCGGGGCTGGGACACATCCTGGCCGCCTACCCTCTGAGCTAGAGTGTTAGGGAGTTACCAAGATCCTAAATGAATTCCTTAAATTAGCTAGAATGGCTTCTACGGATTAAAACTAAAAATCCTGACTTATATAGTAGGGAAATTGAGTACATTTCCTCAGCTGTAAAATTGAAATAATAATATCCATCCAGAGATTCTCTGGTTCACAGGCAGCACTTTATCAATGACAGCTTCTGTTGCTTTCTGTTTTCTAAAGATTTCAACAAGACAAAATTCTCTCTTTATTCTAATATGCATGTAGCACCAAACAATACAGGCGAGTTTTATTTTTATATGTAAGTGTAAGTGCTTACACTTACTTTCTCTTGAAAGGCCAAACACTTCAAGTTATTTCTTCACTTATTTTTCCAGAGAAATAGATAATAACAGGGTTGCATGGGATGGCAGAAAGTTATTTGAAGAGGAGAATCAAAGGTGAGTGTCTCAGCTCATTTCTGTACATGCAAGGCTCTTATCTCTTCAGCTCCTGCCTTATTCACAAGGTTGAGGAAAGTGGTTGCCTTGTTTACCTCACAGGATTATTCTGAAGCTCTTGAAATATTATACGCATAAAGGCTTTGAAACTGTCAAGTGCCACGCAAACAAAAAGGATTATTATTTTTGTTTTAAAAGGAATTTCTCATCTCCCTATCTTCGGTATAAGCAAATGCAAAATTTTTAAGTTTTTAAACTATTCTCAACATTTATCTCTGTGCTGAGCCTCTTCTAACATCTGTTTATATGCGTCCTCCATCCAGATTTAACTTAGATGAGTCCTTCAATATGTTTGATGGAAAGACTTGACAGTAAAATCCTATAAAATAAATGTAGTGTACGCTGCCAAAAGAGTCACTGACCTACACAAAGCAGGTCCGAATGAATGCAAGATGGCGATGACTATTAACAATAAGACTGGGGGCGGCGCCTGTGGCTCAAAGGAGTAGGGCACCGGCCCCATATATCGGAGGTGGCAGGTTCAAACCCAGCCCCCGCCAGAAAAAAAAAAAAGAGACCAGAAATTATAGTACTTTTGCTGTTGAATGCAGTCATAAAATTATTACTTCACGGTTCTATCACACCATATGTTCTTTAAGTACATACTACGAAATTGCTCTTTAAATTTTTGACCTAGATATTTCTTTTATATACAATCTGATCCCTTTTTTCCTTTCTCAGAGGATTTGTGCAGACCACTTTCTAGTTTACAGTTTTTATTTCCAACACTGTATTGGTGTGACTTTGTTATTTGTTGCATGAAAAAAATAAAATTATCTAAGAAATAAACAAAGGCATTGGTAAGTATGCAAAGTTGACAACAAAAGGAACAATGAAATTATGTGGTATGATGAAAACTGAATATAAAACCTGATTACATGAAGGAATACAACCAATTATAAAAAACATGCAAACACAATATAATGTTTAAAATCACAAAAAGGAAATACTAAAACAATGGTAAGTAATTCATCAGATGTGACACTTTAAGAATAAGTGAGAATTTAGTTAAACTTAGTCTATTTATTTTACAGTTATTCTCAAAAAATACTAAACTTTGTTTTCATTTTTCAACAATGGTTTAAACTTTTTCACTAAGTTTTTTTTCCATAAAAATTTATCAAATTCGTGTTTTTATCTCGGAAATTGCTCCTTCTCAACCTTAAATGGACTTACAATCAGATAATATCAGTCTCTGTACCAGTACTGAGAATTGCTTAATTGTTTGTCATATTTCTTTTAAAAGTGTGCAACTACTGTCCAGGTCTGGTTGTTCACACCTGAAATCCTAGCATTCTGGGAGGTCAAGGCAAGTGGGGTGACTTCAGCTCAGGAGTTCAAGACCATCCTGATGAAGAGCAACACTCTGTGTCAACTAAAAATAGAAAAATTAATAGCTGGGCATTTGTGCACACCTGATGTCTTATTATCTCAGGAGACTAAGAGGATTGCCTCAGTCCACGAGTTTGAGGTTGCTGTGAGCTCTGATGGTGTCACAGCACTCTACCCAGGATGACGGAGTGAGATTATGTCAAAGAAAAAAAATTTGTCCAAGTCCATAAGAGAACTGTGAGTGCTTACATGAGGTCAGCCTTGCCACCTGCTGTCCTCATAATCTGTCACTCATAACTCACCAACTTCAGTAATCACAATGGCCTTGCTCCTACTTGCTGACCAGAACATTACCTACCCTGACTCTTGTGTTCCTCCCACAGTGCTAGGACTATAGATGTGAGCCACCGTGCCTGGGAATCTTTCCCTTTTTCTCACTGTATATCCTGTGTTTTCTCAAACTCCAGAGGTTGGCTTATATGTCAGGTGTTCAGAAGGCCTTTTCTTCACCACTCTATCTAAACCACACTACCGCTCACCCTCTTTTCTGTAGCTCTGATCATATTCTTATAAATAAGATTTATTTATTTCTTGAATCTCTTGTTCTACTTGAAGAGGAAGCATGTGCCTTCAGCCTTGAGAGCAAAGGAGTGAGGTTTGTGCTGTGATTGTTTAGAGACAGGGTCTCACTCTGTATCTCAGACTGGGGTGAAGTGGTGCAATCTGAGCCCATTACAGCGTCAAACTCCTGAGCTAGAATGATCTTCCTGCATTAGCCTCTTTTCTTCCTTTTTTTTTTTTTTTTTAAGAAGGGGTCTTGCTGTGCTGTTTAGGCTGGTTATGTGTGATTTTGAGTGATTTTCTGCCACACCTCCTGCAGTACCAATGTAACTATTTCTTGAACTAACTAAACTGTTACTATCCTTTACAGTAATCTGTATTTGGTGCTGTCCTTTTCTGATTTAATATTCTCTCTCTGTTGCCAAAGTTTTATTTTCTCTGAGATATTTGACTAAGTCACCACACGATTATTTTTTTAATGTATGTATCTAGTCATTTAATTACCAAACATCCCATAAAGTATATATTTTCTTTTACCTTTAAATATTGACTCTGAAAAGTTTATCTTGGCATAGTGACCGTCTCTGGGTATGGATATTATTTTTATTTTTCATCAACCTACCTCATTCTCAAACTCTTGTCTGCTCTTCACTCCAGAATTTGAATGCTTGAGAACTACAGAATTTCTTTGCATTCAGAGTGATGAATTAATTTTCACTTGTGAAAACAATTTACATAAAATTTATAAGGCAGAGGAATAGCAAAGGCTAATTTTGTTCCAATAGCAGCAAGAAGCATCTAATCGTCTTTGGCAAACAGTAGATGCCTCTTGCTTATAAGTCTTTTCCAAAGTGTTACCCACGTGCTGCCACAGACAACCAAGATCATCCACAGTGATTTCTTTATTTAATCTTAAAACACAAAGAACATGTCTTAGTTTCTTGTATTAATTCACTCACAGCCATATAACATAATATTTAAATTATTTTGATCATGCTATCCTTTTGAAAACCAATTTGCTGCATTACCAAGATTTTTACTATATTTCCGTGTATTTCTCTGTCTCTGTCCCTGTTTCTTTATTATTTTAACTTCAATATATTAATGGGGTACAAATGTTTTTGTTATAATTTCTTAAGCATGAAGAACAGTGGCCAAGATCATTGTGCTCCAAGCTTTTCAATCTTTGTATGCTAAGGGTTTGTGTGCTTCTAATTCCTTTGCTAAACCCCTCCTCTTTTGAATACCTACAGAAGAATTTTTTTTGTTCCAGCCAAGTAGTAATTGATGAATTTAATCCCCTTTAAATGGATTGTAATACACAGATTGTGCTGCCAAACTTATAAATATAATTGACATGACAAGGAAGTGTATGTACGGAAATTTTTGTGAATGGATATCCAATTGTTCCCAAATTCCCAAACTGGCAACAGAGATATAAAATTTGAATCTCTGAGGTGTAAATTAAAGGTAAACTAGTGGTGCCCAAACCAAAAAAGATAATGGCAGCTCTGGGAATTGGTGCGAAAAGTATGGAATGGAAAATAAATGGAGCAAAGCTGACCCTACTTAGCTCATAAGAGTAAAGAAATTTCCTTCAGCCTGAACAT
This sequence comes from Arctocebus calabarensis, assembly GCA_963573935.1. Lineage (NCBI taxonomy): Eukaryota > Metazoa > Chordata > Mammalia > Primates > Lorisidae > Arctocebus > Arctocebus calabarensis. The sequence continues at coordinate 8,011 of CAUYON010063124.1, read as the reverse complement.
TATCGCAGTTTAGTTGTGATTGAAATAAATTGTGATTGAAGTTCCCCATATTGTGCAATGGCTTGACCTTGAAGAATCAGGAGATGTGACAGCAGTAGCTCCGTCCAGAACACCTATGAAATCAAATCAGCTGACTCAATAGCCAAGGGAGGAGAAGAGAAGTTACAGATTTTAAATGATTTTTTTTGCACCATTTTGGCCAATGAAAGTTCTGGTTCGCCTCCAAATGTTCATCTAAAGATGGGCCAAGATGACTGATTCAAATTAGAAGTCAACCCGTCACATAGAGTTGGTAAATCAACTCTTACACTTCGTGGGTTAAAAATTCATGTGGTGTGTGATATAATTACTTTTAAACTCAAGATCATTATGACTGACTTGGAAGTGTACCTAAAATGTGGAAGTAATTATTATTTTATACATTTTTCCCTTTATATGCTTGTACCTAGCCTATTAGTACACAGGCTCAGTGAAAGCATGGTACATTTTGTACCACTTTTCTCTTATGCATCCCGATAGACTAATGACTATATTTATTGACTGAATGAGAAATAAACAAGAGAATATGAATGGTTATAGCATGAATAAAATTCTCCTTGGAGGCATAAAGTTTGTAAAAGTATTAAGAAATTCAGCTATGAAAAGCTATCAATATTTCTTTAAAATGTTTCGCCAAGAAATATTACCTTCAGCAGTTCTGAAACAATAATGAGAAATAGTGAAAAATGTAACTAATGCACTTTATAACTATCCATATTTTTTGGATTAGAAATTATTAGTGAATATTAAAAATGTATTAACTTATGTTAAAATAACAGTAATATACCTAATATGTGCAAATATTAATAAATAATGCTTTTTTACTCTTGTATAAAAAAAACAAACAACTATATTTTTCCAAATGAAAAAATAAATCAGTGAGAAGAATGGCATTGTCTTACATTTTTTTTCAAATCCTTGACTGAATGAAAAACAGCTGAATTTTCATATCTGCTTCTGAATTTCAACTGTTACATTATGCTGTATTTGGTGAAGAATGTAAAGAAAATTACAGAAATGCAGTTAGGATGGCAAAAAAAATTGTTTTAATTGCCTTTTGAAAACTTGTAGATAATTTTCTTTTATATTACACCAAAACTTGTCAAGTAATGGCTTCTTTAGTTACAATATAGAATCTGTAGCAAAGAAATTTTACTCTATGTTATAATAAAATTCCACAGACCCACCATGCATTGGAAATATGTTTTATATACTTTTTTTTTTTTTTTGGCAGATATCCTAGTAGCTTTAATAGAAACAAACTTAGTATCAGCTTGTTTGAACAAAGCTTTTAGAATAAGTGAGCAATTAAATTCTTAATGTGGAGACAGAACTACAACAGGCCCTGCGTCCCAGAGTAGGTACAGGCCAACAAATCAGGCATTGTTTTACTTAAGTTTTAGCTTTAATGTGAATATATACATCTAAACTATATAATGGCTATTTAATTATTTTACTTGAATTAAAACCAGGATTTCTGACTTTGTAACGATGATTTTTTAACCTGATGCATTCATTGCTTGGAAGGTATTGTTTCCTGGAATTATTAAAATACTACAATTGCTTATAAATTCCTTATATTTAAAAATTACATTCATCAATGTCACATACAGTCTCATTGGGAAAGTCTGTAAGTATTTGGAAGTTCTTAAACTCAGGGAGGTGGGTGGATATCTATTTTCCAAAATTTTAATTTTCACTTGAGTGCTCAAATTTTATGATTGGCAAAAAAAAGTATAACCTATATTCCATAAAGTGACAGGCTCACATAATTTAATCTTGAGAAAATGTTTGTCAAATATCCAATTCCTAATGAATATATTCTGCCATGTACGAATTGTATCTGATTAAAAAAATTAAGTACTTCAGCTTCTAATTCAAACAATTGCAAGCGATTTTCCTGGAAATGATCATCATACTTTGGTACAAAATAAAAGTGTTTATTCGTGTTTCCTATTTTTTAACACTAAATACTACAAAGACAAGTATTCAAGGTTTAAGATTTTATAAAATTAATAGTTATTATGGCTTCATCATTTTGAGAGAAAAAAACTATTATTTCTCTACTCCAACTATTATTTCTCTCTACTCTTACACTCAGTGCAGGACTTCTCTGGGACCAGATGTATGTGGGTCTTTCCTCGCACCCAAGAAATGCCCCAGTAGGTATTATCTTAGTCATTTTGTATTGTTATAAAAGGATATCTAAGACTAGGACAGCACCTGTGGCTCAAAGGAGTAGAGCGTCAGCCCCATGTGCTGGAGGTGGAGAGTTCAAACCCAGCCTCAGCCAAAAAACTGCAAAAAAAAAAAAAAAACAGAATATCTAAGACTATATAATTTATAACATCAGAAATTTATTTCTTACAGTTCTAGGGGCTGGGAATTCCAAGACCCAAGTTTCTGGCATCTGCTGAGGGCTTTCTTACCGTGTCTTCACACAGTAGAATGTGGAAGGAAATGAGAGTGTACACCAATTCTGGAAAGGCTTCATAACCGAGGCATTAATCCATTCATAAGAGCAGAATCCCAATAACCTAAACGCATCCCCAAAGGCCCTACCTCCCAACAATGTTTCCCTGCGAATTAAATTCCAAACAAATACATTTTAGAGCACATATTCTCAAACTGCATGCCAGTCCATCTCAATAGCCCCCCAAATCTTAACTCAGTTATCAAATTTCTACAGCTGTGGAGCTGTGACATCAAACAAGTTATGTGGTTCCAAAATACAATAGCAGGACAGACATATATTCCCATTGCAAAAGGGAGAAATGAGAAAAGAAAAAAAAAAAAAAAGATTTATCAGGTCCAGAGTATGTTCAAAAGTCATCAGGTCAAACAACATTAAGTCTTAGAACTTGAGAATAATTTTCTTTTATTCCACATCTGGGGACCTGGATACACTGGGGTTGGGATTGGGCCTCTGGGCCTCGAGTAGTCTTGCTCCCACGGCTTTGACGGGTGCAGCCCACACTTCGGCTTTCCCACCACAAAGTTGCATATGTCTGCAGCTTCCCAGATGGTGTCCCGTGCGGCTGGCTCTATAGTCCTGGAGTCCAGGGTGGCCACTCTCATGTTTCCTGTAGGCAATGCCCTAGTGGAAACTCTGTAGTGGCTCCTCCCTGCAGGAGGTCTCTACTGAGGCCTCGACGCTTTGTATCATTAAATTCAATTCCAATACTATCTACCTGTTTCAGAAAACAAAGTTGAGTGCTCAGTCCTCCCAGACTGCCTCCATGCCAGACACCAGTAGAAAACAGTAGGAGGTCACCTGTAGACCTGACCGACTGGGTACAAACCGGAGTTCCCATGACCATCCCCACCTTGTTAGGGGTTATCAATTTACTATGGCTGTTCATGAAATTCAAGAAAACACTTAACTTATGTTTGCTGTTCTATTTTGAAGTATACTGCAAACAATACAGGTAAACATCCAGATGAAGAGATGGTGGGCAAGGTAAGGTGTGGGGGGGTCCAGAGCACCCATATTCTTCCCGGATGTGCCGCCTGCCTGCACCTGCACGGTGCTCAGCATCCCAGAAGCTCATCAAACGGCAATGCTCCAGTGTTTCCATGGAGCTTAATCTGCAGGGTCCCACCATCTTTTCTGCAAAGTTTCAATCCCCTCATCCTCTAATCCAGAGGTGTCCAAACTTTGATTTTTCTCCGCTGCATGCTGGATGAATATGAGTTCCTTTGTGCCACACAGTAAATACAGAGGCACTATCAAGAGCTGATTAGCGCACACACACACACACAACAGGCAAAAGAATACTTTTCTGTGATATCCCACGCCTCACATAATTATGCCAAAAAAGTCTGCACAGAATCAGCTTGCGGCGGGCTTCAGATTGGACGCACCTCCTCTGATCTCTCCCGTTGGTCCCTTCCTGTGTGGGGCCCTTCCCTAAGTTGCCCTATTGGTATAAATTTAGATGCAATCAAAGGAGCTCGTTATGAATAGCAAAAGATACTCTGATCATTCAGGAATTTCTAAGCGTTTTAAGAAGCCTGTGATAGAAACAGAGACAAAGAACACACTTATTTTATATTACACCACAAACATGCTTTCTTGCTCATTTTCTTTTTCATTTGTTTTTTTCTTTAAGAATGTGGAGCTGCTTCCACATCTTGGTGACTGTAAATTGAGTTGAGATAAAAAATCTGGTAAAAATGTCCTTATGATAATATGATTTTTATCATGGAATAGTATTCAGCCATAAAAGACGGAGATTTTAAATCTTTGTATTGACCTGAATAGAGTTGTAGAACATTCTCTTTAGTAAAGTATCATTAAGAATGGAAACGCAAACACACAATATACTCAATATGACTATAAACCCAGTAGATGAACTAATATATGCCCACAAAAGAGAAAAACTGAATTTAATTCAAGTCGTAGGGGGAAGAGACAAGAGAGGAGGGAGGGGATTGAGGTGACCCTGCCTAATGGACACAAGGTTAGGGTACATGGCACACCTCCTGGGTGCCGACGCTAGTACCTCGGGGACCTTACTAAACAAATGCTAACATTGTAACCTAACCATATGTGTCCTCATTATTATTAATCTGAAATAATAAAAAAAGACAGAAAAAGAAAGAAATTACGATTACACAAACATGCACACACACAAAAGACTATGGAGTTGAAGGTTACTACGCTTGACTCTCATGCTAAGGCATCAATGTTCATAGACAAAGTTGCTTTTTTACTATCATAACAAATATCTACAGAGGCAGAAAAAAGAAAACATGTTTTAGTATCACTATGACCCCCTAAAAACCACTGAAAAGAGTTTCAGGGACACCCAGGGTTTTCCAACCGCACACGTGCAACCACCATCTTAATTAATTTATAAAGGTCAGTTTCTCCATCATCTAAAATTAGAATCATGACACTTCCCAGTATTAAGAGCAGACCCATTTATATAGAGTGGATTTATACAAGTTGCTAGAGTAAGATGTTGACCTAAATGATATATTTTAATTAGAGTGGTATATATAACTAGCTCACAATTTAGTTGTCTATTTCAGTGGTATCGGCAAATATCTAGGGATCTCTTTCTTCCAATAATATAGTTGACTTGTGTTTCTCTGCCCTTATTTCACATTAGGTGTGACTACTGTAAATTGTTTTATCCGAACTGGGTGGCAGTGCTGATTTAAACTTTTGCGATCTTTCCCACTCAGTAAGTAAACCTATTCACTTCTGCTAGAGGGATAGCCAGGAATGAGTGAAGCCAAGAATCTCTCCTTTGGGGAGTTTCAAGGGAAAACAAGCCATACTCACTAAAATAATTTAGGGAGGTTTGTTCTGAGCCAAAGTTGAGGACCATGTGCAGGTGCCATGCCCAAGAAGGCAGTGGTGGGGTTACAGTTTGGTTTGATACATTTTAGGGGGACAGGAATTACAGGTGACATCATAAATCAATATGTGGAAAACATACATTGGTTTGTTCCAAATAGGAGGGACATCCGGAAAAAGGAGCTTACAGGTTATAGGTGAGTTTAAAGATTCTTTAGGTGGCAATTGCCTGAAAGAATTAAGCCTTTTCTAAAAGACTTTCCAAAAGGGATGTATTAGTTTACATTCCCACCAGCAATGTAGAAGTGTTCCCTTTTCTCCACATCCACGCCAACATCTCTGGTTTTGGGATTTCATTATGTGGGCTAATCTTGCAGGAGTTAGATGGTATCTCAAGGTAGTTTTGATCTGTATTTCTCTGATGATTAAGGGTAATGAGCATTTTTTCATGTGTCTGAAGGCTGTGAGCCTGTCTTCTTCAGAGAAGTTTCTCTTCAGCTCCTTTGACCATCCTGAGATGGGATCTCTTGTTCTTTTCTTGCTAATACGTTTGAGTTCTATGTGGATTCTTGTTATTAAACCTTTGTTGGAGGCATACCCGGGAAATACTCTCTCCCTTTCTGAGGGCTGTCTGCTTGCTGTACTTACTGTGTTCTTGGCCGTGCAGAAGCTTTTTAGGGTGGGATCACACATGAGGTGCATCTTGGAAGGGTCAGGTGAAACCTACTAAATGCAGAACACAAATGTTTTCACACAATAAATGAGAAAGTTCCATGAAGGTTAGGTCAAACAGGTGGATGAAAACATTTCAGATTGTATATGAAGCCCACACACTGTACCCTATGATTGAACTAATGTACACAGCTATGATTCAATACAAAAAAAAAAAAAGACTAAAAGACTAGGAATCAGTGAAAAGAAATACTTAAGATAAAACGTTTCCTAATTAGAGACAAAGAACCAGACAGACTCCCGAGGTTTGTTATGTATTTTGAGGACCTGCAGGAGGGTCGGGCAGAGCCTTCAGCCTGCTGGTGTCACAAGGAGCGTGTCTAAGAAGGGGACGGCGTGGTGAAGCCTGTCTGACCTCTCTGTCCATGGCCGGCAACTCAGTTTAGGGATTCTCTTAGCCGAGAGCGGGTCGAGTAAATCAGTCCCCGGCAGGGGTGGGGAGGGAGCCTTAAGATGTAGTTCAGTTCAGAGGAGCATGCTGCCCCAGTCCACTATGCCAATGAGAGACCCCCACAGACTGAAACTTGGTACCTGGGTGAGAATGGGCAGGAACAGCCCCCAAAGGCCTCCTGCACCGCAGCTCCGCACACCTGACGCCATCACTTCCCACTCAGAGACGTGACGCGGTGTCACTCACACGACGTCACCACTTCCCGCGCAGAGACGTTATGCAGTGTCACACACCTGACGTCAGCCCTTCCTCAGCTACACCCAGACCCTACTCAAGGGCAGGTGGCAGCAAGAGATGGCTGATGGCTGCGTGGAAACCCTCTTGGGAAGTGGCGAGAGGCCGACGTGAGTAGGCGAGGCCCGCAGTCCCCAGCTCCCGTGCACGTTTCGGTTTGACACTCAGGATTATTGGCTGATTATTGGCCGTGTTCTGAGCAGGTCGGCTCCTCCCGACACTTCTCCCGGGGCTGCACACGGCTCCCGTTTCCCTAGACGTCTCCCTGGTTGCACACGGCTCCCATCTCCTGAGACTTCTCCCCTGGTTGCACACGGCTCCCATCTCATAAGACTTCTCCCGGGGCTGCACACGGCTCCCGTTTCCCGAGATGTCTCCCTGGTTGCACACGGCTCCCGTCTCCCGACACTTCTCCCGGGGTTGCACATGGCTCCCGTCTCCTGAGACTTCTCCCCTGGTTGCACACGGCTCCTGTCTCCTGAGACTTCTCCCGGGTTGCACACGGCTCTCGTCTTCCGACACTTCTCCCGGGGCTGCACACGGCTCCCGTCTCCTGAGACTTCTCCCCTGGTTGCACACGGCTCCCATCTCCTGAGACTTCTCCCCTGGTTGCACACGGCTCCCATCTCCTAAGACTTCTCCCGGGGCTGCACACGGCTCCCGTCTCCTGAGACTTCTCCCCTGGTTGCACACGGCTCCCGTCTCCTGAGACTTCTCCCCTGGTTGCACACGGCTCCCGTCTCCTGAGACTTCTCCAGGGGCTGCACACAGCTCCCGTCTCCTGAGACTTCTCCCCTGGTTGCACACAGCTCCCATCTCCTAAGACTTCTCCCGGCGCTGCACACGGCTCCCGTCTCCTGAGACTTCTCCCGGGGCTGCACACGGCTCCCGTCTCCTGAGACTTCTCCCGGGGCTGCACACGGCTCCCGTCTCCTGAGACTTCTCCCCGGGCTGCACACGGCTCCCGTCTCCTGAGACTTCTCCCCTGGATGCACACGGCTCCCGTCTCCTGAGACTTCTCCCCTGGTTGCACACGGCTCCCGTCTCCTGAGACTTCTCCCGGGGCTGCACACGGCTCCCGTCTCCTGAGACTTCTCCCGGGACTGCACACGGCTCCCGTCTCCTGAGACTTCTCCCCTGGGTGCACACGGCTCCCGTCTCCTGAGACTTCTCACGGGGGTCAGCACGGGAACGAGGTAATTGGAGTGTGGCGGGGCGGCGGGGGGGGCCGGTGTGGTGAGGGTGGG
>CAUYON010063122.1:0-44873 GCA_963573935.1 Arctocebus calabarensis | reverse complement strand
GGTTGCTGTGAGCAGTGTGACGCCACGGCACTCTACCCAGGGCGATAAAGTGAGACTCTGTCTCTACAAAAAAAAAAAAAAAAGAAAATGCCATGAAGGCTATCTGTAACAGTACGATCAAAACATTTCTGAATGTATATGAATCGTGCCCTATGATTGCACCAATGTACAGAATTATAATTCAATAAAATTATAAAAAAAAAAAAAAGAATGTGGGTATGAAGTAATGTAGGTAACCAATGACCAATAGAGAGAGAGACCATCAAAGACTAATAGAAAAGCACAATACTGTCTGGAGGCAGAGAGACCAATGAATGACTTGTAGCCAATTTTGAACGGAGAGAGTATTTATATCTCTGCAAGCCTTTGCATCTCTGCTTCTCTCATCTTTTTTCCTCCATGAGAGGGAACCACTTCCAACTTTCTTTGGAAGTGCTCTAAACTTTCTCTTTGTTCTTCCTAAAAAAATCTTTCTTTGTTACCCTAAAACTTGTCTAGGTGACTTTTGCTTTCTGTCCACACTGCCTGTGCTACCCAGTTTTATTTTAAGTTTCTACTCACTTTTGCTTTTGATTACCAGCATGCCTGGGTTGAACTTTCTAGCTCAGGTAAGTAATTGAACAAGGTCAACTGGGTTCTGGGAACCAGGACCCTTGGCCCTCAACAAGATCAGTGGTGGGATTAGATTCTTGTAGGATCATGAACCCTACTTGAAACTGAGAATGCAAGAGATCTAGCTTACATTTTCCTTATGAAAATATAATGCCTGATAATCTGAGATGAGTAGAGCTCAGTCAGCGACACTTATTGCTGGAAAGTGGCTGCAAATACTATGTGCAGGATGGGACCATCCAGCTGCAGGAAAACAAGCTCAGGGCTGCCACTGATTCTGCGTTATGGTGAGTGGTACAATTATTTCATTATATATTACAATGTAATAATAATAGAAATAAAGTGCATAATTAATTATTTATTAGAAATAAAGTGCATAATTATTATAATAACTTGAATTATGCTAAAACCATCCCTTTACTCCCCAGTTCATGGAAAAACTGTCTTCCATGAAACCAGTTTCTAGTGCCAAAAAGGTTATGGAGCACTGCTCTAGGTCTAAAGGCCATACTTTGAGCTCTAGGTTTTTGGGCACCAATAAGGAAAGGAAAATACAACTCATTTCACAATACACAGTGTACAAAATGTCAAAAACAAAAACCAATGATCAAAAACCAGTATATGGAGTCAAATTATTTCAGGTAGTGAACTATCCTTTGTGGATCGTCTTAGGCATATATACAAGCGCGCTGAGGAGCTCAAGTTTAAATCCAAGTTCTACAGTTTATTCACTGTTATTTCAGGCTAGGTGTCTTGAACTCCTTGAAGCAGGCCCTGTTCCTCACCTCTAATTGGGACCAACAGGTCCCAGTGATTCTTTAGCTCACCCTAAAGAATCATTCTGAGGATTATCTTTGAAAATTTATGAAAGGATCTTAGTATTGTGCTTATCATTGGCCTAGGTAAAATTTAATGACTCCTTACTTTTAAAAATTCTCTCCACTCATCAAAATAACATGTTTTGAACTGTATAGATACAAAGAGGTAGAGGGCTTCAAGAAGGATTTCAGTTTAGGAATTGCATGTCTACAGAGGAGCTGGAAGGATGGGCAAAGTAACAAGGATTCAGTTGGACATTTGGGAAAATTAACTTGATTCTCTGAGGATTTTGTACAGGAGTGCGTGTTCTGAATCTCTGGTGTGAAAAGGGAATATAATATGCACACTTCCTGGATGACCAAAGAACTCCCCACTGGACAGTGTGTCCCAAAAGACATGCTGTGGAAATACTGATCGAAGGAGGCAGCAGAATTGTCATTCCTTCAGGCAATTGGTCATAAATCTTGTTTCTATCCGCTGGGATTCTGAGTTTGAGTTTAAGAGTTGAAGCATCCATGTGGTGTGACTCCTGTTAAACTTGTCATTACCAAGCCTGGTTGGAATAAGGCAGAGACATTCCCCTATAAATATTTAAGGGGCAGAGGAGGACATATCACTCGTCTATTTTTTTTTTTTAAACCAACAAACTGCTTGGTTTGTGAATCTTTCTTTTTTTTCCATATTTGTTCTCTGAGATTTTTATGGAATCTTATGAATTGGTGGGTCTTCTGGACATTATGCTAGCTCCATTTTTACTCATTTTCCTTCTCTTTGCCTCGTTTCGTTTCTTATCAGCTTTAATTCATTTAGCTATCATTTTGAGAGGCAAATTCTGAGTTCCTTATGGACCCCTGAGGTATCATTACAGTTCCTGGGTTCTCCTTGTTCCTGAAATGTATCAGCGTAGACTTACATCATCATCATATGCATGTACCTCCTAACTGCAAAAGGCCCCACATTCAGAGGTATATGAAGGAAAAATGTTAAAGTTCCTCCTCATTGGGCTTTGTGATTTCTTGGTCCATTCCATTAATAAAATACGTATATAAATATATAGCTTTAAAAAAATTACCTGGATTTTTACCTTAAAATATCTCCTGGGGGCTCAGTTCCTATAGCACAGTGGTTACAGCGCTGGCCACATGCACCACAGCTGGCAGGTTCCAACCTGGCCCAGGCCAGATAAACAATAATGACAGTGGCAACCAAAAAGCAGCCGGGTGTTGTGGTGGGTGTCTGTAGTCCCAGCTACTTGGGAGGCTGAGATAAGAGGATCGCTTAAGCCCAAGAGTTGGAGATTGCTGTGAGCTATGATTACACAGTACTCTATGAAGGCACAATGGTTTTAAACACCCCCTTAATTAATATATATATATATATATATATATACACACACACACACAGATATACAGATATATATGTACATATATACATTATATATGCATGCATATATAATATGCATATACAATATGCACATTATATTGGATACTTTTTCTTCCATTCTTGAGATACTTTGCTAAGAAGAATATGTTCCAGCTCCATCCATATAAACATGAAAGAGGTAAAGTCTTCATCTTTCTTTAAGGCTGCATAATATTCCATGGTGTAATACACCACAATTTATTAATCCATTCGTGGGTCAATGGGCATTTGGGCTTCTTCCATGACTTAGCAATTATGAATTGGGCTGCAATAAACATTCTGATACAAATATTTTTGTTATAATATGATTTTTTCATCTTCTGGACATATTCTTCTTAGCAAAGTATCTCAAGAATGGAAGAAAAAGTATCCAATGTACTCAGCCCTACTATGAAACTAATCTATAGCTTTCATATGAAGACTGTAATCCAATTATAGTACAAGAATATGGGGAAAGGGGCAAAGGAGGGGAGGGGAGGGGGGAGGTTGGGTCAAGGGAGGGTAATTGGTGGGATCACACCTATGGCGCATCTTAGAAGGATACAAGTGAAACTTACTAAATGCAGAATATAAATGTCTTAGCACAAAAACTAAGAAAATGCCATGAAGGCTATGTTAACCAGTTTGATGAAAATATTTCAGATTGTATATTAAAACCAGCACATTGTACCCCATGATTGCATTAATGTACACAGCTATGATTTAATAAAAAGTATTTTTAAAAGTATTAAAAGTATTAAATAAAAGTATGTAAATAATATGTGTATATTTGGATAAAATTTTATTAAATCGAACTGGATAAAATTTATTAGACAAAAGGAAGACCAGTGTAATTGTAAGATGTGATTTCATAAAGAGGAGTTCGCATAGGGAGGAATAAATTGAAAAAGAATTCTGGATTGAGGAATTTTGAGATCTTATAGGAAATGGAAGCTGCCAATTGTTCTAGGCTGGAAAATGGGATGGAGTTGCTGAGTTTTAGGTCAACTCTGGCACTGAGGGCATGATGAAATAATGCTTGTTATGATGCACATTCGTACTTTTATGTGCCAAGGTTCATGATTTCAAACACATGCACACAGGTATAAATTGCAAAGTGATGGCAAAAAAAGAGAAATCACTCTTAGGATTTTGCTTATTTGTTGTTTGTGAGGATGCTCTCCAATTTTAAATGTCTTTGAAGGTCACAAACTTGCGTGTTCTCTGCAAGGCAGTTGACATGTCAGTCTTCCACACACAAGGAAAAGTGCAGCCCAGGGGAGCTTCTGGGAAGTATCTTACATCTTTCGACACCAATGAGTCCCCTGAGATGTGTAAGAGGTTTACAGGCACCTTGCAAGTTCATGCTCTGGGCATTTATACACTTAAATTTTGCCTGGTTATTTCATTTGGTCCAAACATCAGGAGGCTTTTTATCCTCCCTGATGCTGTGTTTGTGGCCAATCTTATTTTCCACTTCTCCAGCATCTCCCCGTAAATCACTGCCTGTCAGCCCTGATGCGCATTAACGAAGGCAATGACTTGTATTTCGCTTGTCATGTTTGAAGAGGTACATGACACTCTGTGCTTACTGCTAACCAGAGAAAGGGGCAAGCTGTGTGTGTGCTGGCTAATTGGCATCGAATCCCTTCACCTTGCGCTGCACTGACAGGCACAAATCAGGGGGGCAAAGGGTTGTATCTCTCTGCCCTTTAGGGTCTAGGTGGTGGTTTCAAGTTGCCACAATTCAGCATTCTGGATCCCCACACTCCATCCCACAACCAAAACTAATTTTGCTTCAAATGGCCTTAATCTTCAGGCCAAAAAAATTTCAGAGACTGTGATAATGGAACCATATTATTATTGCAGATGACAAGATTGCCTTCCTCTTTGTAGTCAAGCATGGGGCCAATTGTGCTTAGCACTTAGGTTAATTATGGCGAGGGACAGCTGTGTTCCCCCGGAGTCCTCTTCCCCTGGCATTTTTGTAGGGGGCCTTCTTGATCCCATCCACTCTGGTTACTCATGTCTTAAACTTGCAAGGAAAGGAACCTCTTTCACTTTCACTTTGAAAGCAACCTCTTCTTTGCAGAGATTCCCTTACAAGTCCTTATGAAATTTCCTAGAGCTCTTAGAATATGTAATTTCTTCTGGAGAAATAATGAAAAACAAAAAATAGAGGCAAGGGGTCTCCAAGCGACAAGTTCCACTCAGATCCCAAAGAATCATGCCAGGAGCCCTCACTGGTATGTCTTGCTGCCAGGAGAGCTCATCCAAAAGTTTTCTTGGCTCCTTCCCTGCTGTATGTCTCAGTTCAAAAGTACTTCTCCCCACCTCTCCCCTGTCTAAGGTCTCCTCTCTTATCCTTTATTTGAACCTTCTGTTTTGTTACTTTATCACGTGTCCTAGTCTGTCATTATTTTTATTTATTAATTGTTCTAATTGCATATGACCTGCTTTCTCCACTAGAATGCAAGTTGCCAAGCATAAGGTTAATTGTTATTTAAATAAGAATGAAAGGAAATAAGGATAAGAGGAAGGAAAGAGGGAAGAGAGGAGGAAGAAAAAGAGGGAAGAGAGGAGCAAGAAAAATGCTCATCAGCATTAGCACATGTGTTTTTTGCTTGGGTGTCTGGTTTTGATGGAATCTCAGAGCCACCTCTACTCTCCTACTTCCATGGGGCCAGGTTTCCCTGAACCTGGCCCCATGGAAGCCTTGAAGCGGGAGGAGAAGCAAAGCAGACCTGCTCTTCCCAGGCAGCAGATTCTACCTTTTGTTCTAATTTCACTGTCAACACCCAGCTCTCTGCACACATGGCCTCCTGTGTCAGGATGGCTGCCAGTTTTAAACACCCACTTAATTAATTTAGTCAGAGATTTACAAGAAGAGAAATGAAAGAGAACTAAGCCAAGTGCTTAACTTTAATTCAAAACGAATTACCTGATTTCTTTTTCACGAAAAGCTCCTTAAGCTTCACAGCAGCCTTGGCAGCTTTTCTTGAAGATACATCTTTTTTTTTTTTTTTTTGACAGAGTCTCCGAAGATATATCTTAACATGTGGTTATTTCCATGTAACTTTTAGAAGCTGTTCTTCTTTTACTCTGAGACTAGAGAGTTTGCAGGATGGCATTTTTATTTTTAGCTGCTGTGGGCATAGTGATGATGTGCTTCTTGGAGATAATGATATAGTGACGAAATATTATGGCACAAGGGTTTTAGGAATGATGTAACAGTTAGAACGTATTTAGATTAGAGTCTGTTGTGTCCACCTACAACGTTGGCCTGAAAGGTACCTGCTCAGTTCACTCTGCAATGCTCTGGAGACACATTATACAATGTTAGACAGAAGGAATTTGTGAAAATACGGAATGGTGAGTCCTACCCTAGGGATTCTGCTATGCAGAGAATGCGACCCAGGAATTTTTATTTTCAGGGATTTCGTGTCATCATGATACAAGGTACTTTAGGAACCCTACTTTGAGGGATTAAAAATAACAAGATATAATCTTCATAACTATAATAAGTGCATCACTGAAATTGCCTTCCAAACTGTCTTCAATCTTGGTTCCCTCTATGTCAAGTTCTTCTCAACAAATGGAGCTTATACTTCTCCTATGTAAGACCCTTCAATGTCTCCCTAAGTTTTTCAGAATTTCTTTGAAAATTCTTTTCTCAGCATTTAACACTTTATAAGATCCAAAACAATGCTTCATGAAGAGAGCTTGATAAAAATCTAAGTTGCTTCATCCCTCTAAACCAGGTTTCCTGGATATGGCCACACCCTATCTTTTAGTAAATTCCCTAGGTGGTGAATTTCAAAATTCAGATGCATTTAAACATTTAACACCTCCTAATTTGGAATTTCTCTGGTCTGTGCCTTGCCACTGACTACACACATTCTCTTCTGCAACTATGCCAAACTACTAAAAATTCCATCAATATCTTCTGTTTCAAGTCTTCTGGAGTTACTATTATCTATCATCCAGCTAACACTTCCTATACATCATACACTTAGTGGAGGCTCCGTATCCTCCAGGATGTCTCTCGTGACTCTCCAGTCTGAAACCCAGGCATATCTTATGTTTCTTATAGCATCCTTTATATGTCGTTAGCTAGAACTTTTCTGTCTGGATGTATGTATGGATTTATTCCATACCTCCCCCACTAGATTGTGTGTTCCTAGAGATCTGGAAGCATATCTCATTTAACACCCTCTGTATCACCAATGAGGAATGCAGGCCTAGTCTGCATAAACAAATCCTTGATTGGTCAGCTATTGGATGAGTAAGCTAGAACAAAAGTGCAGAAGAGTAGACATGGTTACACCTAGAATGATGTGATTTTATACATAAGACCTCAAAGTATTCTTAGTTAGAAAAGATTTAATGAGGGTTAAGTTACACTGGGAATATTGCACAGTGCAAGAGCATATTGAACTTAACTTTGACCAGAGGACATGGAGAGAAGAAGGGATTCTGCTGATATAATCAAATGGAAGCAGGTGGAGAGGAATCAAGCTCATGGACACCTCAAGAGGAGTTAAGGATGAATGCAGCACAGAGGTCAGAACATGGATCAAAGTGTGACGGAGCTGTAGAGAAAACATTCTCAGATTAATGAACTGAAGATGCTCCTTTTCCTTAGGATTCCCAGCTTTGGCACTGAGGATGTCAGCTGAAGATTAGGCTCCTCTTGTCCCTGTTGCCTCTGCAATGGAACCTCATATGAAGAGTAAGGTTCTCAGCCCCCATCAACAGGAATCGGTGACAATGATCTATCATTCTATCAGTGTTTCCATCTTCTCTTGCTCATCTTTAAAAAGCAGTTCAGATAACTCCATGATTTATAGCCTGTTCTTCTATAGAATGTCAAGGAAAGATGTCAGACTATGAGAATTTCAGCTGTTTATTCTGTAAACAAAGTAATGATCTTGACTAAGAAGAGTGAGAAGAGGACCAAATGAGAGAAGAAGACAGATGGATAGAAACAATGAAAAAATACTAAGGTGTACCCCATGATTGAACTAATGTACACAGCTATGATTCAAAAAAAAAAAAAAGTTCTATAGTCTTTGGCATCATTCATTGTAATGACTTTTCTTAAAGAGAACTGAGTTAAAGGTGAATCTCACAGGTTCAGTCTTCCTTTGTTAACCAGAAGCTTTGAAAGGAGAGGTTCTAAAATGGAAGGAAGAGTTTTTGAGGAGAAAGAAGTAAAGTGCATTTAAAAGGCATTAAAGTAAATTAACAAGTAAATCCACAATTTAAATTTGGACTACTTCACATTTTTCTAATTGCTTTTGTAAATCACGAGTTTATTCTGCGTCTTTGCTCATGGCGCATGGCTTCTGCTGCCAGACACTTGAGTTCTTTCATGTCCTCTCTGCCAGGATCTCTTACTCAGACCCAGTAGGCAACCCATCTACATGTCATACCAGTTTTCAGAGGCATCAATTTTTGGACTTAATCATTGCCTTCCTTTGAGATTGAGTTTTTTCTTCTTTTTTTTTTCTGAGCCACAAGATACTGAATTCCAGTAAATTCAAAAGGGGAAGAGAAAAATGGGATATCAACTATCTTAAAAAAAGGACCTTTGAAGCTCTGCATTTTTTAAAGGTCAGCAGGCTTGTAGAGTAGGCTGACAGTGAATAATTTGCCAATGTTATTCCTTTTCCAGCCTTTCATCTCGATTCCAATATATCCTTCTTCCCCCCATTTGACCATCCTACCAAACCTGGATGCCAATCTTAGCATCATCTTAACACAGCGAAGACGTCACTGAGTTTTATCTCTCTGAGTTCCTCATGGCTCCTCATTCCCCTCCTAACTGCTGCTTCTTTTCTGTAAACCCTCATCAAGATCAGTGCAGCTGCCTTCTGTAAGTTCTCCCTGTCATTCTCAGGGAATGAAATTTGCCAGATTCTGCTCTTTCTCCTCTTCCTCAATGTAGTTCTCAGTGATACATAAATACAATTATGTGCAGCTTTCAATGGCTCTATATAGCTTCCCTCTTCATCCGCAAACCTACTTGTACATCATAAATTGCATTAGGCTCTCCTGTTTGAATATACAAAGAAAATCCTGAGCATAGGATGTTAAATAAATATCAAACCAAATTAGAATTATTATTTCTGTCCATCCTTCACTGCATACAGGTTTCTTAATAGGCATGCTTTTCTATTCTGTATGCCCGAGGTCTAATATGACTGACCACCTTGTAGTGAGTTACTTAGAATTCTTTATTTTAGGAACCATATAGGGATCATTTCATATGACTCTGTTGTGCCTTATCTTAGATAATTTACACTTAGTGATGGGTGGAAGACCAGGAAAGGTTGTCTTTATATTTGATTTTGCTTTTGTTTTGAGGAAGAGATTTCAAAAAATACATATCCACTTTTTCTAGAGCCCAAAGCTTTAAAGGCACCTGAGATGACTATCTTAGGGCTATTTTCTCCTCCCACATAGAGAAAATCCATCTTTAATAAGACATTAAAGCCAAAATCTCAAAAGAAGCAGTCTGTAACCCCCAGGAGTGATAGGATAAGAGAGAGACAGAAAGAGAGAAGGAAAAAAGATCATTCTAAGCCTCCTTCCCAGTCCCTGGATGTATCCATGCATGAGGCTGTTTCTGTTCTCTTCATCCAGGGAGCAAAAAGTAATTATTAAGGAAACACTTGAAATACTATCATTTGGAGACCAAAATAATTGAGGTAATCAATTAATGCTTATGAAATATAGGAGTTAAAAAAGCATCATGTTTCCTAAGATAGATAAAGGAAGGGAAAAGACGGAGAGGGTTAAGAAGGATGAAGGAATCAGAAGGTATATGGTAGTCAATTAAGATGGGATACTTGCTTTGAAGAGCTTCTAATCCAGGGAGAAAGGGGGTAAACGCACAGAAAAAGAAGGAGAATGAATTTAATTGTTGGAGAGACCCAAAGAAATCCAGGAGGCATGATTGACAAGCCAATGAGTCACCTGAAAGGGGAAACATCAGAATTTAATATCAGAAAGCGCATTTAATTAATTCATATTTATAGTTGCATTTCTAGCACACACCTAACTTAGGGTTAACTTTTCAGTGTCTGTAGGAGTGTATCCTGACAGATATATATTCAGGGTTACACTTTAGGTTAAAGAAGATGATGAAACCCACTAGGAATGGCTTCAGAATACAGTAAGGCTGACCAGGTCTCATTTGTCATGGTGAGTGAAACGTCGTAAACAGAGCACAGACATTACACTCAGAAGTTAGCTTCAGCTTCTGACCCTCTGTGATGGCAAACAGCCAGAGGAAGGCCACAGCCAGGATGGAAGGGATGGCATCAACGAAGGGACAGAACAGAGTCCTCGGTCTGCCCTCCGCATGGCGATTCTGGGAACAGAGATCCATTTCTTGACTTTGTCAGCTGGTACTTCACACACAGAGATGTTGAAGAACAACTTGCCCCCTTTAATAAGAGTGATAATATATAATGAAAAACCTGGTCCTAAGCAATTGTCTACTCTATCTATGGAAGTGAGTTTCTGTCTTTAGACTAGAATGTGACGCTTACTTATAAATCACATGGGGGTATGTTTCCAACCATGACTGATTTGAGTAAAGAGCTAGTTATTAGAAAGAAACAAAACAATACCTTTTCTAATGTTAACTAACTAAGCTGGAGTTGTATTTTGGGAACAAAACAAATGAGTAGATTTATTTAAGTAACCAATGTATTCACTTTTTGAAATCATAAACTATTAAGTGCTCAATCATTAGTTTTAAAAATATAGCAAGGGATATAAACATCCATTTTTTATATAAAAGGAAAATAATGAATGTATTTCTTCTAACATGTAATCATTTGAGGAGGAAGATAGAAAAGGGTGTGGGCTGAAGAAAGAGAAGTTCCCAAATCAGAGTATCGGTCTTGAAGTTTGTCACAATTTTAAGAGACAGAGAGATAAGATACAAAAACAAGCAAAGAGCAACAATCACTATTACAACCACCAAGTAAAAATAAATAAAATTTGACTTCCAGTTTCTGAATCCATATATAAGAAGACTGAAAGTGACCATTCCATCCTAACAACCAGTGAAAGGCTGAACAGACTTCAAAATCAACACCTATTCTTGGATCCATTAGTGAGGTGAGGACAGAGGACCCTTGATATTGAGACAGACAGACGGGAAGATATAAGACACAGAGACCCATGGAAGGAAACTGCCCAGGGAACCAGTGATGGGTTAGGAAAATCTGAACTATAATTAATGACCTGCTAGAGGCTAAGTGTGTACAAGTCTGACAGTTAAAAATTCCGGGGGCATCCAGTCACAGAGGAGCCCCCCAGCACTTTGTCAGTATTCCCTCGAGGAGCTCAAACAGATTTTCACGGTAAATATTGGAGATAATTCTCCTAGCTTTTCTAGTTGGGGAAGTACAAAAGAGCCATTTTTAAATATGCCGTACAATTCTTCTTAATAAAGCTTACCCTCAGGAGGAAGTCGTTAATCTGAGCCTAAACTGTCAGGTATCATCAGCCCCTAACTAAACTGGGAGAAAATAAATGTCCAACTCCAGCCTGACTTAGCCATCCTGTCATATTCATCTAAGAGGGAAAATATAACAATTCTGAATTTCACGAACAAAAAGGGCTTAGGATCGCTAAAGACTGAGACCTATTCATAGAATTATAAAATACTTGCCCTCCCCTCACATCTTAGCACCATATTACTAAAGGCGGATGAACTGAAGTTACTTTTAAAATGTCCTGCTGTTGAGAAAAGACTACAAGGTATAAGAAAAGGGATAGCAACAATTTGAAGCAATGGAATAAACATCAGATACAGACGTGGCATGGATATTAAAAGTATCAAATTGAAAATTAGAAATAAAACTGATTGATATGCTAAGAGATATAATTGATAAAATAGGTAACATCTAAGAATAGATGAAACATCTAAGAAGAGATGAAATCCTAAGAAAGAACCAAAAAGTGATGCTAGAGGTGAAAACTCTCTAAATGTCAAAACCACCATACCTAGGCATATCATCTTTAAACTATAGAAAAAAGCAAAGGAAAGAAGAAATCTTTGAAAGAACATAAGGGGAGCGAAGGCCTTACCTATAGAGAAACAAAGATAAAAATTATATCTAACTTTTCCTCTGAAACCTCGCCACACAAGAAGAGAGTAGAACGTATATTCAAGAGTATTAAGAGAATAAGACTACCAGCCTAAAATTCTGCACCTTGTGAAATTATCCTTCAAAGGAAGAGGATAAATATAGACTTTCTCAGAAAAATATGGAGGTGTTTTGTTGCCTTGCAAGAATTGTTAGTGGAAGTTATAAAGCTACTAGAAGAAAACACAGGGGAAATACTCCCGAACATTGGTCTGGGCAAAGATTTCTTGGTTATGACTTCAAGAATATGGCAATAAAAGCAAATATAAACAAATGGGACTGAACCAAGCCAAGCTGCTTTTGAATAGCAAATTATTAGTGGAGTGAAGTGTAAACCCACAGATTAGAAGAAGATATTTGCAATTATACATCTGCTAAGAGGCTAATATCCAAAATGTCTGAGGAACTCCAACAACTAAATAACAAAATAATGATTATAATAATGATAACCTAATTACAAAAAGGGCAAATAATCTGAGCAGACATTTCTCAAAAGAAGAGATATAAATGGCCAAGCAATATAAGAAAAAATGTTTAACATTTCTAATTATCAAAGAAACGCAAATTAAAATGACAGTGAACTATCATTTCATGCCTGTTACAATAGCTGTTTTCAAAAAGACCAAAAAGATAAATGTCAGCAAGGATGTAGGAAAAAGGGAAGACTCATGTACTATTGATTGGAATGTAAATTAATATAGTCATGATAAGAAAACAGTATGGAGGTTTCTCAGAAAACCAAAACTAGAATTGCTCTATGATCCAATAATCTTACTTATGGATACATGGCAAAAAAAATTGAAATCAGTATGAAAAATAGACATCTGAATTCCCATGTTCATTGCAGTAATATTTATAAGCTAAAATATGGAAGCAAATTATGTGTTCGTCATCAGATAAATGGATTTAAAAAATGTGATGCATGCACATAAGTATCATTCAGAATCAAAAGGGGAGAGAAAATCTATGATTTTCAACAACATGAATAAATCCTGGAGGGAGTTAATGCTAAATGAAATGAGCCAGGCACAGAAAGACAAATACGGTAGGACAAATGCTATATGAAATCACTTACATGTGGAATCTAAAAAGGTTGACCTCATAGAAGTAAAGAATTAAATGATGGTTACTAGAGCCTGAGGGGAGAAAATATGATGGGAATTGGCAAGAAGTTGATCAAAGAGTATTAAATTTCAGTGAGACAGAAGGAAAAAGCTTTAGTGATATATTACACAAAATGGCAACTACAGTAAATCATGATGTAGCATACATTTGAAAATTGTTAAAAGAGATTTCAAATGTTTTCACCACAAAATTTTGATTAGTATATAAGGTGCTAAGTTTCTCAATTAGTTTGATTTAATCAGTCTACATTGTAAACATATATGAAAACATCACTTTGTACTCCATAAATATATGCAGTTATTATTTGTCAATTGCAAATACAATTCTAGAAGAGAAGTTATTTAGAGAAAAGAAAAACAATATAGGTCAGAAACTCAGATTTACATAAAGAAAGGAAGAGAATTGAAAAAGAGATAAGTGAACTTAAAAGAGTTATTTTACTCATTTGATCTAACAGGTGATTTGCTCAAAATAATAACAGCAATATATTTAATTACAAATACACACCCATATTCACAAACACACATATATCTTCATGAGTCCCTTAACAATGGGGACCATTGTTCACCATTAACAATAGTAAATTGTTGGTAACATATTTTTCCTCCTAAAACATTAGGTGATTTTGCTGTTGTGTGAATATCAGATAACATACTTGAATGGACCTGATAGTTGTTATAGCCTATTACACTCCTAGACTATATGGAAAGCCTAATCCTCCTAGGCTACAAACATGTTACTGTACTATATACTGTAGGCAATTCTAAAACAATGGTAAGCATTTATGTACCTAAACCTAGAAAATATAGTATTATAATCTTATGCATCTTATTATAGTATTATAATCTCTTATCTTATCTTAATCTTATGATGCAACCACCATCATATATATGGTCTGTAGGGACTAAAACATGTATGTGTGTGTATATATGTATGTGGGGGGGTGTTTAAATATGTATATATGTGTATATTCATGTGTGTATATATGTCAAAGTCACCCTCAACCATCCTACCATTTCCTATCCTGGAACATTCTTCTATTTCTCTGCTTATGCAATTTCTGCACCTATAATTTAATTCTTCACTGACACACTTTCCCAAACTGATTAAGTCAATGTTGACTGTCATCTCACATCATGTACATGTTTAGCATATAATTATTTCTTTATAATAATGTTATTAAGTGTCCTTAAATTCAAAAAAAGGTGGCCAAGTCATAGAATTCTCCCACATTTCCCAAAGAGTTAAGTATGTGTTAGGTAAATGCTAAGCAATCAGTGTGTATATTTAAAGGCTTTGTATAGGGGGTGAGTCTTTGCCAATTTCCATGTGGAAATACAGTACTTTTTTGGATGTGATTCTGAGGCACAGAAAAATCCCTACAAATTACTAATGTGTAATATTTTTATGTGGCATATACACAAGTATCCATTTTTAGCTCTGCAGTGTGCATTGTACCTCTGTTCTATGGTGTTTATTCTTTGTTCTTTAGGAACCCTGGAGGAGAAAAATGTTATCACCAATTTGCTATCATTATTGAGACTTAGGTTGCAATACATAGAGTGAGAACAACGTTCACAATGCTGAAAAACACCCTCACATGTGCAATAGCTGTTTTAATAATATGTACCCAATTTTAAATGTATAGGTAACATAATAAACTTAAAATTTACAACTTAACAATGACAAGCATGTTTCTGACAAGGACAATTTCTCACTCAACACATAAATGACCACTTACCTCACCCAAGGCTTCTTCTCAACTCACTATTACTTCAACCTAATGAGGGGCTGAAAAGCTGAGTTACCCTTCAAAAGTCTTTATCAGTCATTTTAAGATATTGTTGGTTGTATGTATAACAATAAATATGCTTTAATAATTAATTTGCATCTATTTTAGCATAAAATATGCTGCTAAACTAAGTTAAATGTCTAGCCTGGGATCTAATGGAGCTTATTACTCCCAAAATGTAAAATTCCCTTTCAATTAAAACTCTTTGCAGCAATAATTGTAATAATAATCACATCAACTCACTTACATTTCTCTCTTATCATCCTGAACATGTCTCTCATCTTGGCACTGTAGGAAATCTTTGTGTTGGCAGGATATTAGTGAAGCATGTTGTAGTTAACACTAATTAATTCATGTTGGTCTCTTCACGATCTAATGAAACAAAATTAAACTTATACTTTGTTCATTTCTTTCTCAAATGAGACACCTAATGAGACTTTATAAAGGGCATGTCAACTCTACATAGTTAGTCTCTTTGAGATTTCTTTCAGCAAAGGGAAAACCCTGAATATCATGATTATGATTATATACCAAAAAGGAAATGAGTTACCACAAAGTGGCTGACAATATTTCAAAACTGATTCTTAGCTATGAATTTATAACCATGTATTAGTTTCTTCTTAGAATTGGCATTGAAGGAAGGAGATTAAAGAACTAATATTTTTAAAGCTTCCTTGCTAGGAAGACTTAGAATTGCACTGCCCAGATAGTTTTAAAAATTCAATAATTATCCCAGTAATTGAAAATAATTTTGGATTTTCTTTTGAAAATATACAAAATTATCCATTTGAAAATTGTGAAAGCCTGATTTTCTAATTTTATTAGCTTTATTTTTAAAATTTCTCTTTGTATCTGATTTTTTAATATTTATTTGTTAAGGAAGAACTACCATGAAAATAGCAAAAGCTCATTTGGGATTTCAGATAACAGGTCCTACAAAGCAGAGTCAAAGACAAAGATTTGTTTTGTTTTTTTTTCCTGATTTATTTTCATCAAGCATATTGTATATATTTTGGAAACTACCCTGTAGTATTGGCCAAGTCACCTACTAGCTTTGACTATTTCTCTTAAAAAATGAAAATGTTGATCTATATGATCTCTTAGGACTCAAATTTTTAAATTATCTAATTCAAAATGCAACATAAGCAGCCAAAAACTAATTCAGAGGAAAATTCATAGTTTCATAATTTAACACTTATTGCTAAAAGAATAATAATGGCCAATACTTGCATATCACTCACTCTACACTAGGCACTGTTATCAGTATTGTACTTAAGAAAATGAGACTGGTAGCCTCAATTGTCCCTTTTCATACTTGCTAGTAGTCCTAAATCACTAGAGAAAAAAGCCTTAGATAGCTGAACTTTCCTGAACAACAAAACTCTTCACTGTTGGTCAAATAAAATTTTTTTATGCAGAAAACATACATCCTAGAAGGCCTTTCCTTTAAAGATATAAAAGGTTTGGGGATTCCAGTATCAGTTACTGTTAATTTCCAGAAGGAAAATAATAACCACGTTCCCAGTTGCATCCATTAATTCTTCATTTGAATGCTCCAGGTGTCCCGTGCTAAGCTGAGCACTTTGATAGATGGTTAAAACATACAAGGGTAAGGGATTATAGTCTAGTCCTGGAAACCAAGATTTCAACAAAATAAAAAAAGAAAAAACAGCAGTAGAATGTAATAGCAGATAAAAATGGCAATCAAATGCTAAGTTTTAATTACTTAGATACTTTAATAGTATGCTATCAGAAAAAAAAGACTAAGAATTGAGCAATCAACAAAGTGTTCCTGAAAGGGTTTGCATAGGCTGCTATCCTTGCTCTTGTTCCTGTATGTATGTACGTTGTTATTGCAATCAATGACCTATTTTTAAGCATCCATTTGTGTAGTATCTTCTGTCTATTATATTTGATTACCAACATTGCAGAAGCAGTATTTCCTAATCCCATCAAGTAAATGCCAAGAGTAAGAAAACTTACCAGTTATCCTATGGGATCCTGTAAATACGTTTAACCAAGGACAAATATTAAGTTTTAAACCATCAGATTGGGTGGTTTTCATGACCTGCAAAGGGCCTCTTGTTATAGCCAGTAAAAGTGCCTGCCTCCCAGGAGGAGATCCCGCTTCTCAGCCACTACTCACACCTCAGACTATTTGCTGAGTCAGAAGAAAAAAGGAAACCCAGTAGACTGCATCTTACAGAGTGGACTTTACCTCTGACAGCCTGATTGCCTGAGCAGACACTGGAACAGGAGTCTGGGAAACATATCACATGGATACACTATTGAAGATTCTATTTTGTGAGAGGTGCTCATTTCAGGAGAGGAAGTAAGGAGAGGCATGAGCAGTCCTGCCATCTTCAAATAGGATTTAAAGTTTATTTCATGGAACCCGTTAAAAGGAAATATGTAGAGGGTTGTGGTTCTGACCAAATCCTCTAGAGCTTGTATTCGTAGCTGTCAAGTAGCTTTGAATTTTACTGCACGGCCAATCCATTTGGGAGCTTATTAGAAATATAGGAACCTAGGTTCCACCCCAACTTTCCCAAGACAGAATTCAGATTTGGATGCATGCTAAGGTTTGAGAAGCTCTGCGTTAATGATTATCCAAACCTACGCCTTCATAGAACTGACTTTCTATGGAGAAGGCAAACAAGAAAACCAATTGTAAGAGTTAGCCATCTCTGTAATCAGATCCTTTCCTGACTATTTAATTTGTGTTCATTGTGTTAGCTTTTTTAATCCTTAGGGTAAACTAATCAGATAGACCATGAAATCTCATTTTACAACTGAAAAAAACTGAGTCACAACAATTTTGTTTTAGGCAAAGTCAAAGGGAGTAAATGATAATATTGAGATTTGAACTGAAGATTGTTGGGCTTCCAAGCCATGCCCCTAGATGCAGCATTCTACTGATCCTTTCTAGGAGTAGGGAGGCAGGCTCCTGCAAAAGCACATTGCAGAAGTAACTAGGCTTTCCAAAAAAGCGATGGCTGACTAAACTGAGGTACAAGAATAGGGATGATTCCAAGGCAGTGGTGCCACCACAGCAGGAACTGATCCTCCACTTTGCTCTACTGATTCAGCCTGACCAGTTCTGCCGCATTCCCCCGTTTACAAAGATGTGATTTCTTTTCCTGCTTCTCTTTGCTCCTCTGTGCCTACTCTATACCGGCACGCAGGACTGGCCTTTTCCGGATCTGTCCTTTGTTTCTCTTCTGTTTCCTCAGGAATGCCTGCTCTACCATTAGGATAATGGGAGGGTAGTGTCTGTACATATTTGGTCGTCATCTATGAGCTTTCAGGTTTTATTTCTACACTATTTTATGCCTTACAATTAAAGAACTCTCTTAATCTAAATAGTTGCCTAACAAGGCCCTTTTATATACTATAATCAATGAAATGTGTCTGCCATCCTCTCACATTGACATGCTTTCCTTCTAAAATCTGGCTTTATTGGGGGCAATCAATAGCATGTTAAAAAAGGAGTAAATAAGTTCTGTGATAGAAATTGAAGAAAAGAGCCTCACGATGAAGGAACAGAAAAAGAAAGCTGTGTTTCTGGTTTGGGGCCTGCGTCAGGCTGGCTCAGAGGCCCACCCCTTGTGCACTGGCTTGTCCTTTGATAAGCCACCCTTACACAGTGTTAGTAACTAACTTTGATCTTGCCTTGGAAATGGTGAATCCTCTAGGTCTTTTGAGACTCACCCTTGAGAGAATTCAGCTAAAATAGAAAAGCTCGCTCTCTCTCACTTCACCTTCCCTGGTAGGTAGGGAAACCAGGGGAGCTCTAAGCCACTCTCTGCCTATCCCCATGTCTCTCTTTCAATCAGTTAAATTGGATTTAATATTCATCACAACTCAGGAAGAGAAATATGCAAATCAGGTGACATTCTCATCTCCTGGCCAGGCACCTAACAATGCTCAGTGAATGAAAATAGATTGTGTTCACTCTTACATAGTCCAACAAAATAGTCAACCTGTGGCTATTGGTGCCAATATCTGAAAAACAAACTATCTCCATGAGATTTCTCTTTGGGTTTGGATTGCAACATTTTCTTATATTTCTCTGTCATTTTATTTGGTTCACATCCTGAATGAATTTTGCTTTCCCAGAGCACAGACCTACATTCAGCATGTAAAACATAATACTTTTACTTAAAAACAAAGAAATGTATGCAACATATATTATTGCTTTATTTTTTAATAAATAAAATAAATAAAAATGTTTGTAGAGAGGTAGTAAAATTGCAGGTTACTTTTCAATATACATGCTTTATATAGTTTCATCTGTGTGCTTTATAATTTTTTATGCTTTCCAAATTTTACTCAATAAATATTGTTTGTAACCAAAATATAAGATTATAGCATAAATATTTTCCCTAGAGAAGCTTCATGCAGATAAGAAGAAATGATTATAAATAATATCATAGTAAGAGAACCTTTATCTGAAATGAAATTTGCAGATACTGACCTTGACTACACCGATATTCTGTTTGAAGCATGGTTCTGCTATAGGTTATAAATTTTTAATGGACGATGAATTGTGAAGTTTCCAGTTCTTACAGGTCCTCACTGTTTTTTTCCCCTCACTTGATAGAAACTTCTTATCCACAAGAAGGATTAAATAATCACATAATCTTAGAGTTGGAAAATGACTGAGATAAGTTTTCTCATTTTATTGATCATTTTATTGTGAGAAATTCATTTTTAGGACTTCTCATTCTTTATTTGAAAATGTGCCCGGGCCTAGCACAGTGGCACATGAAAGTCACGCAGTAAATACTGCTGAATGAATCAAGAGATCTTTTTTCCATTAATAGCATCTGTCTGTAGGGTACTATTATAAAGTTCTCTGAATATGGTGAAATCTGCTTTTCCCAAATATAGAGCACCAGTCTGTCTCCTTCTTTTGTTTCTTTCCTGCCCTTTTATGGTACTTTCTCAAAATATCACGTTCACCTCTGAATCACCAGCTGATGTTCCTTGTTAGTCAGAATTATAAAGGAAGTGACAGCTACTTTATTTGTATTATCACATAATTTATTCACCAAATGCCTCACTGTGTCCTGGCGTTTTGCAAACACATAATAGATGGCCTTGGTATTAAGACTGAGATAAAGGCTGAAGAGATGTATTTATTGACCATTAGCTTATTAATGGTAATTAAATCTAGAAGTTTAAATAAATTGTTTTCTTTTTAATGTGGCAAGAAGAGTTAATGTGAGATCTACCCTTTTAACATGCAATACAACATCATTAGCTGTATGTATAATATTGTACAGATCCCTAGAATGTATTTATCTTGAATTACTAAAACTTTAGAGCCATTGATTACCAAGTATCCATTGCCTCCCCACCCCCTGATCCTGGAAACTCCTGTTTTAGTCTTCGTTTCTATGAGTTTGACTATTTTAAATACCTCACTTAAGTGAATCATAAAGCAAATTTTGTACGACTAGAATAAAAAGATACCCAAGGAAACACAGTAACAGGAAAAATGAGAATAGGATTTATCAAACACTGAGATATGTGCATTTTCTGTACCACTTGTTTGTTTTTAACCACAGAGGTAAGAACAGCAAAGCACATATCAAAAATATCTTTTCTTGTGTGTCCTTGTCTCATTTCGGCATTAAGGTGACACTGGTCTCATAGAATGAGTTAAGGAGAATTTCTTCCTTCTTGATTTTTTGGAACAGGTTCAGGAGGATTGAAATTAATTATTCTTTGTGCATTTGGTATAATTTGGCTATGAATCCATCTGGTGTTAGCCTTTTCTTTGTTAGGAGACTTTTTTTATTACTGATTCTATCGTGCTACTCATTATTGGCCTGTCCAGGTTTTCTATTTTTGCCTGAAGAAATAAACCTCTAATCTTCCATTTCAACCAGCACACACTGAATATCAGACTTATTCATGAGTTTCCACCATGCTAACTTTTTGTTTTATGTAGCAAGAGAAGGTAGATGACAAATACAGTTCTTATGTTTTCTGTGAACATCAACAAACAATTTAAAATGTACTATGGAGATGGACCCTGTAGATTGTGTCACATGTGTTTTAAAATAAGACCAAGTACCTTTAAAAATAAATACCTGGGGAAAGGGCAAAGTAGAAACTGTTCCCCTTCAGTAGTTTGTTTCAATGATGTTGTGTATTCATTAGCATCTGTGTGCCCCTAGAGAAACCATCAAATGATTAGATACCGTCATCATTTTCTTGCCAAATGATAAATAAATAGCACATTCAAAGGAAGCTGTTTTTCCATTACCATTACCCATGTTTTATAATCCAGTCTCTTCCACTGATTCTTCCTTCTCAGTCAGGGTTTGTTCTTTCATCTACAGATTCATTAAAACCTGATTGCCCACTGTGGGTTACTCAGTATTTCTGAAGTGTGCTCTGAGGACTATGGGGTCTTCTTTAAGGAGAACTATAGGTCCTCTCCTACTCAACTAGTCACCTGTGAAGATATACTCTCCTCATATCGTTCAGATAAAACAATGTATTGCAACTCATTAAATGAAGAAGCAAATTTGAAAATCCAGCTATCTTTAAGCCTGGCATAAAGAACTTTACTAAAATATAAAGCAATGCTACTGTTCTTTCCAAAATTGTTTTTTTTTTAAATTAAATCATAGCTGTATACATTAATGGATTTATGAAGTACGATGTGCTGATTTTATATACAATTTGGAATGCTTACATTAAACTGGTTAACATAGCCTTCACCTCACTTTCTTAATTATTGTGTATAGATATTTATACTCTACATAGAATAGATTTGACATGATTGTTTTTGTTTTGAAAAATACTTATTTTTCATTAACAATAGATCATGTATTTTTTAAAATAATAGAATCATGTGTGCATTCCAGACTCAGCCACACATTTATAAAGAATTTTACAAGCCCTCTTGTGTTATTCCATAAATACATCCAGATGGGACTCCCTCTTAAATTTTAATGTTGTTAATGCCCAGTATAGAAATATTGAAGTCAAAATTGGACAATAAATATCTTAAGAATAAAGGTACATTGAATCTATTCTGGAGAAAATTTTTACTTCAAATCAACATTATTACAAGCAGAGCAAGGAGCCTAGTAAAGGTGCATAGGCTTACTCTGAATCAATTTGGGAAAATAATTCCTGACATGATGCCATAATTTTTGCATCTATAAGGAAGACCGTCAGAGATAATGGAAGAGCCTGAGGCAAGCAGGAGTTTTGAGTTGCTGGATCATTTTTATCAAAGTGAGCTGAAAGTAGCTATGGGCCTCTGAGAATACGAATGTGTAGTTTTATAGAGATCTGTTGCTGTCATCTGAGGTCAATAGGATTGGAAAATGTGTTACTGTTGGAGGTTTATTCCTGATTCATGTGCTTAAAGCAGACAAACTCAGGATACCAAGAGATGGTTTGTGCCAAATACCTTAATAAGTTCCTCCATTAGTGATATCTAGAGTGACCATTGGCTCACACGCTTAAAAGAATCAATAAGCTCAATAATATAGAGTCTAAAATAAATGCCACCTCCCTGAACTTGAATTTTATGTATGTTGGCTCTTTTGTCACACGTTGTTCTTCTACACAAAAGAACTCTTATATCTGTCCACAATTTGCTTGGAATTTTCTTGACTTCTCAGTTGGCAAGTAGTAGTTAATCGTGACAAGGATTTTCATTTGTCTTCCCTGATAGAGTTCATGTTCCTGTCTAGGATGGACTTCTCTGACTTCGTGATAGCCATACATAATAGGAAAGTGAAGTAGCTTTCAGTCTGCTGCATCCATGTTCCCATTGGTGAGGGGCTTGCGGTGATCTCAGGCCTTCTCTAACTGCACTGTTTCAATAAGAGGAAGTCTTCATCATCGGGAAGATGAATCTTCCTGGTATCTTCAATGCTGTTTCCTCTATCTGAAACACACTCTCACATCATCTTAGGCTAGAAAATTCCTCTATATCTTCTAGTTTTCAGCTCAGATATAGTCTGTCAGGACCCATTTTTGATCCTTTCTCAAACAAGTGACTTGTGCCTGATCTTTCTTCTATATGAAGCCCCCTATCCTGGCATTTGTCATAACTTAACTGATTGATTTTCCTTTTAGCTTTTAAACTCCTAAAAGTAACTACATGTCTACATTACCAATACTCGGGGCCTTAGAGCCTAGTCTTTAACCCTTAGTAGATCTTTAACATGTAATTATTCAGCAAATGGGTGGATGGTTATGTGGGCAGGTGAAACCTGGTTAACACAAGCTACTTTCACGCAACAGAGACTATCAACAAAGTCAGAAAGTAAGGCCTTGATTTGTGCCCCCAATTTTGTAATGTATTCCAATGAGCTTGGTAACTGCCTGACTTTCTGGAAACTGGAAACTATTGGATAATTGACCTTCTTTGTCTTGCTATCTGTCTTGGATTCAACTTTCTATATCTACAGGATGTTATTGGTTGGTAGAAACCTCATGATCACTCAGATTTTCCTGGTGTTGTTGTTGCATACATTTTAATGGGATAATACACATTTTTTTTCTAAAACCTAAAACTTGTCTAAAATATAAACTGTGCCATTCTGTTTTCACAAATTAAAACTTGTATGGATCAAACGTTTTTTCTGTAGTTTTCTAATTTAGCATATATTTGACAATCATCTATAGGAAAATGTTCTGGGCACAATATTAAAAATATGTGAACTTGACCACAATAAGGCTTATGTAATGTCTAAGACAGCAAATGTAAACAATATAAATGCTTAACAGTTGCTTCTAGTAAGCTTTTAAAAATTCTTATTTCTAAAGCTGTGTATAATGTTATTCTGAAGTAACTTGTTAGTTAACAAGTACATGTAAAAAGCTAGACCATAGACTCCAGTCTTTTATTTCCCTGTAGGTAAAAAGAAAAAGTAAATGGTTTTAATGTAATGTATAGAGCTGTCACTTTTATATCATCAAAATAACCTAAGTAAAACCAGAGACTAGATCAATATTATTTAAACTAACCTTGGAGATATGTGGGGATTTTTGCGCCTTCTTTTTTTGGTTGTCACTACAGAGAACATTTTGAACTTTTCTAACACAGTTTTGGGTGAGAGATTTCCATCCTCCCTTTCCCAGTCTAAGCTTTAATTTATTCTAGACATCGATCTACCTTTGTCCCCTTTTGTCTTTCATTGACACATCCCATGAAAGTTTGATGGGAGCATATATGTGTTAGACAATGAAAACAAAAATTTACTTTTTAGTTCATAAGTGTGTTGATGTACCTTCTACATTTCTGGCACTGCACTGAGCACAAGAATTACAGCAGTGAACAAGTCAGACACAGTCATATTCTGGGAAAAAGACAGAAAAATTCTCAGTAGTTATCTTTACATTTGCAACTCTCAGTTTGCCTTGGAATATATATCTGCAAGTGAATCTTAAAATATATTTTAGCTATCAGTATTTGAACAAAGTTCAGTGTCAAGGTGTAATCAGGTTTAGCTAGCTGCTACCTTTACCTAGAAGTAGCAGGAATGAGGAGGAATGACTAGAGGTGAGGCTATAAAAAAAAATTGCTTGGAGATCAGGATTAGGAAATATTTTAACTGGTGGACTACTTAAAACATGAAAGTATAACTCTTTGTTAGTGCAAATGGATCTCTTCAGAGCTCTCTCAAGTTTATTTCCAGTTCTTTCACACTTTACTTTCTTGATTTTACTTGACAAATTATTTCAGATTATGTTGATTTATATTTAATAATATAAAATCTAGTATTTAATCAAAATTTGCCATGGTCTAGAAACCGTGATGAGCTTTTGGCTAGTATTGACATGGTACACTCATTCTAGGAGAGAAATTAAATATAACTAATTTCCATTTCAGATACATAAATGTTCAGGGTCATATAATTAGTGAGTACTAAATTCAAAACTTGAATATAGAAAATTTATTTCTAAAGCTTATGCCAGCATGCTGTCCCTTTCATAAACTAATCATTCTCTGTGTTGGAGTTTCAAATCATTGGACTTTCATCTTTAATTGGAATAAAGGTCACAAGTAATTTACTATTCAGAGTAAATTGTGAAGTTTGTTAATCTTTTTATATTAATTTCAGTGAATTTAATATTTACTTAAGATACTCATATTCTGATGAGTTTTCTAGAATAACATTCAAGGATGGAATCTCAGCAAATGACATGGGGACCATTTAGTATATGTGAACATCATTGGACCTGGATGTATCAGAAATATCATTAAGTTCTAATGCTCAAAACCAATGAAATCCCATGTAAAATATTGGATACAAAAGTGAAATTTTTGTACAAATTATCACTGGAGAGTACTGTGAAAATTTTACAATGAGACTTAGTTTAAAAAGCATGTGGAAAGCACATATTATTTTTTCATAATTATGAATTGTGTAGATAGGCAGATAGAGAAGTATATATAACATTGTAATATAGATATTGGGAAATTTTTCTTCTTTCTAGATCTTGTACAGTGGAGTTTTACTATGTCGGGTCCACACTGACAAAGTACATTAAGATACATAAAAATGAAAAAGAAAAACAGAAACTTACCTTGTATCATTTCAGATAAAGATGAATGACTCGTGTACGTGTACACCTGCGTGTATAAACATTCATATGCATAAACTATAGTTCTGCATAAGACTTGGGAAGTCAAAGCCAAGATGCTCTCTTTACTAATGTGGGAATTAATATCGTGAGGAGTCACATATCTTGCTGCAGACCACATCGTTAGTGTCCTCACTGCTTTACTTGAAATAATAATAACAACAAGAAACATATTTGAGTATATGTGAGGTGCAACACACTGTAGAAAACATTTCACATGTTATTTCTATTTTTGCTATTACTCTACAATGGAAATGTTTTAGAGATGCAGAAGTAGAGGTACAGAGAGGTAACACCACCAGCCTAAGTTTAGTTTTGCACTCAAACGAAGAAAATTCTCAAAAGCTTATGTTGAGGCCATTTGTACCATGCTGTCATTAGAGAAATAGAGAGTAGTACAAGAACAATGAGCACTTATCAAAGACATAGAAGAAACTGTAAAGCACGTTAGAACTTAAGTACATTGCTATTGTTTATACTCCTCTATAGACTCAGACATGGGAAATAAATTTTCATTCAATTCTCATAAAACTCCAAAGCACACATGGCACACCATGACCTTGTCCAGGGCCAGATATTTTGTAGGTCCTCAAAAATGTGAACTCTCTTTCTCCACTTCCCTTGTGACAGGTCTACAAATTTAAATTATATTCTGTTTCAAAACTTGGTACTCAGTTCAAATATTTACCAAATGGTTACTTGTGCCAAAAATTATGCTTAATGATAGAAATAAATGAGAGAAGTTTGACAGAGATCAATACACTTATTGCTTCAGTATCTCGTCAGTACATTAGGAGACATGAAACATTCTACAAATGCTTGGAGAGCTAAGCAAAATGTGTCAAAAACCATATGATATCATAGCAACATGGAAGATGGAGAGATGAAATTTGGTTTCAGCATTATAAGAAGGTGGGTAGTGGCAGGGAATAACTTTACGAAAAATATGCCATTGTTAGGTCTGTCAAGGATAAAAATAGGTGGCAAGAAAGTGGCTAAGGGCAAAGAGCATGAACAAAATTGTAGTTAGGAACCATATTGCTGGTACAAGCTGTTCCCTGATGAGAAGCATAGCATGGGTGGAGTTTTCTTGAAAGGTTGCCGTATGCATAGTAAGGAAACTATTATAAAACCTAACCTGTTATATACAGTACAACCTCCATAGTTGACCATCTCTCTACACTGACCAACTCTTTAAGTTGACCTAATTTTCATAGACTGAACATGCATCACAATCAATTTAGTAGGCCTGATTCCTTATATTGACCATTTCCACATGTTAACCAGTTTGCTACGGTCCCTTGGGTGGTTAATTTACAGAAGTTCTACTGTAATCCCAACCTATCAATCACCACAAAGGCAGGAAACGGTAACTGATTCTGCTTTGAATACTAGGATAAGACATTTCTACCTAATTTATTATGCAAAAAGGAAACTAGCACAGTTAAGAAAAAACAATTCAGGGCGGCGCCTGTGGCTCATTGAGTAGGGCACCGGCCCCATATACCGAAGGTGGCGGGTTAAAACCCGGCCTCGGCCGAACTACAAAACAGAAAAATAGCCAGGCATTGTGGTGGGCACCTGTAGTCCCAGTTACTCAGGAGGCTGAGGCAAGAGAATCGCCTAAGCCTGGGAGTTAGAGGGTGCTGTGAGCTGTGTGCTACCACAGCACTCTACCGAGGGCAATAAAGTGAGACTCTGTCTCTATTAAAAACAAAAAACAAAAAACAATTCAAACTCTCTTTTGTGTATGTAGTGGATAGAAGCCAAACTCATGTTTTTTCGTGTTAGATATCCAATTGAGCCAGAACAAATTATTGAAAAGATTGCCTTGTCATCGCCGTTCTCCAAAGTCATTTTTTGACCTTTGTGACAAACGTCCTATTCAGTAAGCTTTTTAGTTGAAATACAACATACACATAGAAAATAGCACACATCATTAGCATTCAGTTAACTGAATTTTCACAAATCAGCACATCCATGTCACTCCCACCCAGGTGAAGAAGTAGAATATTGAACATATTATAGAGTCCAGTCATGCTTTTTTCTACCTTCTTTTGCTACTTCTGATTCTTTCTCATTTACCTGTTTTTCAACATTATATAAATGAAATCAACACAGTCCATATTATTTGTCTTTAACTTCTTTCATTCAACATTATGCTTTTGAAATTTAACCATTTTGTTGGCATATCTATAGTTCATTTTAATTGATTAATAATGCAATTTGTTTCTTTATATAAATGTACAAAAATTGTATGCGTTTGCTGTGTTGATTTTTATTCTGTTTTCATTTTTGACTGCTGCAAATGTTTTCACCCTGGGTCACATCTTTTGGTGCACACAATGTATACACTTGTAATGGGTATTTATACCTAGGAATTGAATTGCTTGTGCGTGCATTTATATTTGCATACGTGCAAATTTGGAACATAGTGCCCAATAGCATATAAAGCGTTTGTACCAGTCTGCATTTATATGAGCAGTATTCGAGAATTTTAGTTGCTTCAAATTTTCACCAACACCTGCTAATATCAGGTTTTTTATTTTAATCATTGTAAATTGATGTGCACTTGAATCTTGTGGCCTCAGTTTGTATGTTCCTGATGACAATGAATAAAGTTGACAATATCTTTGTATGCTCAATATTGATTATCTTTTTTGTGAGGGGCTTCAATTCCTGTTGTGTTGTTTATATTTGTCCTTTTCTGTATATAAGTTCGATATGTATTCTGAATAGAAGCTGCGCAGTTAAATATTGCAGACAGATGTTGCTACTCAACAAGTTACCTTTTGCTCTGTTATGGATTTTTTCCTGTTTAATAGAAGTTACTAAATGAAATGAAGTTTGGTTAATTAAATTTTTCACTTATAGTTAGAGTTTTGGGTGTCCTGTTTAAGAAATATTTGCCTGTTGCAAGGTTATAAATATCTTCTCCTTTGTTAACTTCTTGAGTTTTTGTACTTTTACCTTTCATGTTTGATACACAATTCATCTGGATTTGTGTTTTTGTGTACGTAGTGGATAGAAGCCAAACTCATGTTTTTTTTGTGTTAGATATCCAATTGAGCCAGAACAAGTTATTGAAAAGATTGCCTTGTCATCGCTGTTCTCCAAAGTCATTTTTTGACCTTTGTGACAGACGTCCATATTCACATATATGTATGTTTTATCTTGTTTTGTTTTGATTTTGGTTTTAGTCTTTTAGAGAAAACAGTTTTGATCTATTTGTGTTTATATGTCAATACACCAAATGATCAGACACTTATTGCACACTATCTATTCCAGAGGTTTTGTTATGTATTGCACACTATCTATTCCAGAAGGTTTTGTTATGTTAAGATGGTCCTGGCTATTTTTGATTCTTAGCATTTCCATGTAAAAGTTAGAATTAGATTTTAAGTTTCTAAAAATAAATACTCCTGGAAGATTCATCAGTGTTGTATTTAATCCACAGATCAATTTTGGAAATAAACTACAGTTTGCTAAGAGTGAATCTTCTGCCTCATAAATGTAATAATCATTATTTTAGATTTTCAATTGCTCTCAAAACTTTATAGTTTTCTATACAGAGGTCTTCCTTTCCTTGTGGTAGATCTATTCCTAATTATTACATGTTATTTTCCATTGAAATTAGTGCCATTTTTAAAGATTTTATATTCTAATATCATATTGCTGTTACATAGAAATGAATTTGGTATTTGTAAAATAATCTTAACTCCAACAAGTATTGGTAAATTCTTTTATCATTTCTAATAGTTTATATCTACATATTCATTTGGATTTTTAATATATACAATCATGTCTGTGAATGAGAGATTTATATCTTCAGGTCCAATCCTTATACACTTTATTTCTTCTGTAGATATATAAATTCATATATACATGAATGTATATTTAATATTATGTCTCTAATCCTTTATTTCTATATTTTAAAAATTATGCTTTATTAGGTTGACATAGTCTCCTTTTATTCCTAGATCACTGAGATATTTTATCATGAGTAGGGGTTGAATTTTGCCAAATGTTTTATTTTGCATATAGTGAAATGATCATATGATTTTTTCCTTTAATTTTTTATTGTGATTAATAACACTGTTAGATTCTTGAATGTTCAAGTAAATTTATATTCATTGGATTAGACTAACATTTTCATGATTTAGTATCTTTTTGATGTATGTAATATTATGGGATTTGATTTGCTGATATTTTATTAATGGTTTTCTTTCTTGTCAGATTTTCCCTATCAGAGTTATGTTTGCTTTATTAAACAAGTTAGAAAAAAATCACCTCCTTACCAGGAATATATCCCTTGTAGGAGAATTACTTGGCAGAGAGAAATGTCTTTATATCTGAGGATGCTCCAGGTTTAAATTCTGCAGACACATGTCCATCAAAAGTTGGTTATACACTTGCCTTTCTCCTGCTCTTTCCCCAGCCTCAGCAACTATCTTTCCATGTGAAAATGTCCTCTCCTGGGAAGGTTTCATTCCTGTAGTGTTTAGTGCTTTAGAATTCTTTTGCCCTTAGGTATTCAATGGCTATAAGGAAACTGTGATTTGTTTGTTTGTTTTTTTGATTGATTTCTCAAGAGCTCAAGGACATGAATGTCTTTCACAGCTTTCTATTTCCTAATCAGAAGCTGAAATTACCTTGAGTTTTTAATTTCAGTTATCATACTTTTTGGCTTCCTTTGACTGACTTTGTGGTTGTCAGTTCTTTGCCAAAGTTCTTAGCATCTCATCATTTAATTTCTTAAATATAATTATCACAGTCATTTTAAAATAATTACTAGATAACTCCAATACTTGTATCTGCTCTGATTCTGTTCTACTCTCTGCATTTTCACTTGTTTTTGGTCAATCATGTTCTTTTCCATGTTTGCTATGGCAGTTATTGAGTATAATTTCTCAGCCTCGAACCCACCCTTCTTCTGTTCTGGGGTAAGAACCTATAGAATCATTTCTGGTTTTCCCACTGGCTTCCTACTGGGCTTAGTCAACAAAGGGCCACTAAAGGGAGATGGCATGGTAGAGAAGAAAGAAAGGATGTTCCTCTATTTCCTCCCTATTGTCATAAGTATCATCTTATGAATGTTTCTCCACTCCAAAGTAAATGTTTGTTTAAGTGGTGGCTGTAGTTTCCAGTTGCCAGTTCTTTGTGCAACACAGAGTCAGCCTTAATGTGACTGCTCAGAACTCCAGCATCAACCAGACAGCATTACTTCCTGGAGAACTCTGGGTCTCAACTCCTTAAATATTCTCTTTTGAACTAGGACAAGACTGGGCACAACGGCTGATGCCTGTAATCCTAGTATTCTGGGAGGTTGAGGTGGGTGGATTGATTGAACTCAAGAGTTCAAGACCAGCCTGAAACAAGAGTAAGATCCTGTCTCTACTAAAAATAGAAAAAGTATTGGGGCGTTATGGCGCGTGCCTATAGTCCTAGCTACTCTGGAGGCTAAAGCAAAAGGATCGCTTTAGCCCAAGAGTGCTGTGAGCTATGATGATGTTCTGACACTCTACCCACCCAGGGTGACACAGTGAAACTGTTTAAAAAAAAAAAGCCTCAGAAACACCAATTCCCCGAATGTCTTGGTTTTCGTCTCTGGAGGGTTCTCTCCTCCAATCTTTGCTTAAATATGTCCAACCTCTTTTCCTTTGACCCCCCATTTGTAAGTGAAGTAGCTGCTGCTTCTGCATTTGCTATCTTTGCAACATTTCAACCTTCTCAGTTCTTCAAATTTCATTGAAAAATTATTTCTATTAAGTTATTTCTAGTGAAATACGTTGTTTGGTTTCTCTTTCCTCAATGAACTTTCCTTGACTGAGACAATTTGTTGTTCCTTAAATGAATTCTAGACATCCTGCATACACGGTTTAGAAATGAAAGTCCAAGTCTCTTGTTAGGTGAGGAGCGTTGATCCAATCATGATTTGAGCTGCTTCAAAACTGAACTTGTCTTCGTCAGACATTGGGCTATGTCTGGTTAATAGTTATGTTTACAATATGACCTGTAAGGTCCAGATTAAATCTCCTTTGTGAGTAGGAGCCCCTCTTTTTTGATGGCTTCTGAACTCCATTTTTACCTCCAGGCCTGTGAGCCTGCCAATATTCTCAGCTCCCACTTTATGCTTGGATTTGTATGATAGTTTCTTAGTTGCTATTTTTAAACCAGTAAATGCCTTAAAAAGAAATGCATTACCAGATCTTAGACTCCTCATTTTGGGCTTCCACACTTTCTGGAATGTTGGCCCTAAAATTTTTCGCTTCCTTGGAAGCTCTTTTATGACTTCCAAAAGACTTTCTTGAAATGTGTGTAATTCTTTCCATTTTTCTCAGTAGGAAGTTTAGATAGAAACAAGCTGACATCTCTCATCTCTTTTCAATTCCAAAGGGAAATTTTGTGTTCTAGTCTTTTTTTTTTTTGGCGGTTTTTGGCCGGGGCTGGTTTTGAACTCACCACCCCCGTTATACTGGGCCGGTGCCCTACTCCTTTGAGCCACAGACGCTGCCCTCTAGTCTTGTTTTCAACTATTTCCCACCCACCCCCTTAGTAACAGTTTTGTTAACAATGCCATAGGGTGAAATTTAGGGAATCATCCCCTAACTCCATTATAAGTTTCTGATCTTTCATTTTCAATTATGTTTTCTTTAGAGAAAATGAATGAAAAATTCCACCTAGGTATCAATTATTACTCAAGCTGGACTGCTAGAAAGCAGGTTGATTAAAAACTCAATTATAAGAGGGACTTTATCTAACAAATGTAATCAGTGTAACCTAATTCTTTGTACCCTCAATGAATTCCAAACAATAAAAAAATATATATTTTTTGAAAAAAAACTCAAGTCATCTCTATATCTAAATCAATGGAGATTTTAGGCAGTGATATGAAAGGTAAAAGTCTCTTATATATATTTTTACATTTAGATAACAAATTATAGATTTATAGGGATTTATTATCATCATAACTTAAAATTATAAATTCAAGAGTGACATTGAGATTATCCATACAATGTAACAAACTAGCCCTTAAACATGATGTTGTAGGGAAATTTTTCAATTGTGCAGGATTAAATATGAACTGCATTTTAGATAAAGTATAGAAAATTTAATAGTTCATAAAAATATCAAGCATATTTTAAATTTATAAAACAGACTCTTCTGAATAAGAAAAATGCTGTAAAATTTTATTTTTTATTGTTGTGCCTTTCTATTGTTTCTGAATATCTGTAATAAGCGTATATTATTGATATCAGAACATAGTTTGGATATATTATGATAATCAGAACATAGTTTTAAGAGTAAGAGATCCATGGCGTGACACTTGTGGCTCAAAGGACTAGGGTGCTGGCACCATATACCGGAGGTGGTGGGTTCAAACCAAGCCCCGACCAAAAACTGCAAAAAAAAGAATAGTAAGAGATCAATGTGTATCCTATAGATCATATTGTATGTATAATAACATTTTTTGAAAATTAAAAAAGTGGCAGTGAAAGAATTAGTTCCTTTATATAGTATTAATTCACCTATTCGATTTGTGTCATCCTCCTTAACAATGCTAATGTCCTCTGGGTACCCATTTATACACCTTGTAGCTATCTTTATCCTAGCTTCTTCTCAGACACTTCTGTGAATATACATAAAATTTGCATGAATTACATCCAGTCTTCTGAGTGTTCCCTTGAGATAGTTATGGCAAATCAGTTATAAAGGGGATTTTTGGGGGGAGGAGAGTAGAGACTCCATAATTCATTGGCATGACAGTGTAGACCACTGTGTTATTTTGAAGTGCAAAAAGATGACAATACTTAGTCAAATCAAGTGGACATGTACCATATGACACATGGTACAGGATACGGATTATATGGACTCATAAACAGGCATGGATGAGTATGTGTAAAGATAGAGGCAATCTATTAATAAAAGAAAGAACAACCATAATGTTATGAAGGAACATTATGAATATTCTGCCACAAGTAGCATCTTTGTTAGTGCCTCACTTCACATTATCTCCTTCTGTCCTTGTTCCATTTCTCCTCACCTCTCTTTAGTACATACCTGCTCCCAATTTGTGGAGAGGAGAGAGAACATATAATGCTTTTCTTACCCATGAAGGGTGTGGGTGCTTCCCTTTATACAAAACAAAGTGAGAGGGAGATCCATACTCTACAAATGAGTAGAGCTTGAGGTATCTACAAAAAGGACACACTAGTCTCTCATTCCCTTTCTGCTAGATTGCTCAGCTGTGGAATCTCAGGCATGGAAAGGAGTGGAAATGAATCTTAATTTCTTGGCAGAGCTTGGCATTTGTTCACCGAGGCTTGGGGAGAGTTCCAAAAGAGACAAAATCTGCTTCTCACCTGGAGATTTTTGCAGGCAGAATTTCCCTGATTGACAAAGCAATTTGGGATCTTTGGGTTGTATATTTAGGAAGAAAATGGGGATTCACATGTAACCGAAGTCTCTTGGCAAAGAGTTATATTAAGGTGGATTGCCTTGGAACAATTAGAGCCCTGTTCCAGAGCTAAGATGGAGTAAATGCAAGCCAAACTCAAACTCCAAACACATTGGAGCTACACGATAATGTGTGTGTAGGTGTGTGTGTGGGTCATTCTGCAAAGGAAAACCTGGGTGATGGGTGTGGGGAGAAATAGATGTCCGGGGGATACAAGAATTCTACACTTGAAAGGAATGAAAAAAAAAATCTCAAATAAAGTAAGGAGGGGGCCACCAGGTTGCCCACTTGGCTTCTGAGGGAGATGGAGACTGAACATAAAGAGGCAAGGGAAGCAGATGTGTGGAAATCACCTGCTGAAAGGAGACACAGAGCTTTTCTTTGGGTGCTTAGCAAGGGAGGGAAGCAGGGTGAAACTTAATTTCTATGTCAAGAAAACTACTCACATATTTGCAGAAATTACCATGTTGGTGGATGACATCATCAGCAAATGGAATGAGCCTGACTCAGACTAAGACGGTGGATACCTTCCTCACTGATATCTTTCCTGCTTTTCTACCTTCTCTTGCCATTTGCCCCTGGCAGGTGGGCTCATCATAGAGGTGGGAGAAAAGAAGCTATTTCAGAATCAACCCTAAGGTCTTGGAGTGTGGTGATGTAAAATCAAGCATGCATCCCACTCACACTCCAAGTTCTCCAAAGTGAGGCCTGTGGAAGGTGAGAGGAGGGCAGTAGGATTTCCACCATATTTAAGACCTTAAGTCTTAAGTTGCTCTGGGCTGAGTGACTTTTCTAATAATTGAAAGTGTTCATAAAGCCATGGAATCTACCTCAGTTATTGTTAATAGATCAAAAAGGAGCTTTGAAATGATAAGATTATATATAAGAATTGAAAGAGTAATAATTAAACCATTTTGTTTTTACCTTTAAATTTAAAAATTTACAATAAAATGGGAAATACACAGTTACCAGGTAAACTTGTAAGTATTTCCCCTTGAACCTTAAGAAAAGACATAGAAAAATGGAGCTGCTGTACATTTAAAAGCTGTGTATTCTGTTGGAGGGTTTTCTGGCCTTTTAACAGACTTCCTATCAGCTCTTTCCCTTGGGAAACAGAATTGATGTGAAGTAAGCATGAACCACGTTTCAACCCTTCTGCCATTTGTTTACCCAACAAGGATTTTCATCACTCTTGCTCAGGCCCTGGCAAGATATGCTGTGTGTGTTGAAATGGAGAGGAAGAGAGTCAGTATAACAGATGAAGGTTCTCATATACAGAGAGATTGAAGTGGAAAGATTCAGAACTGAGTTAGAAGCCAACACTCAATCAATGAGCGCAACACAAGTGGCTGATCACACGAACGGATCATGGAACTCTTGCATAAAAGCCTGTCCATGATATCTGAAAGGTTCTAGAATAAAGGCAAGTTATCTCCACTTTCCCCATGGACAGGCCTATATAATCTGGCCCTTTGAGGCTACTGCTACTTTCTTCTGCTATACTCCTTCTCTGGTGCTCTTCTGGCACTCTAACCTCAGATATTCTTAACTGATCTTCCAAGATAGTTAGACCATCTTCCATTTCAGACACAATGACTCAATCACTGCAGAGTCCAGGGACTTCTCCAGATTTGGCACTCAAAGTCCCACTCCTGAGAAATCCTGAGGTGCTACAAATCTGCATGATTAGTCATTGTACCTACAGGTCACTCATATTTCATGGTTTAATGTCATCTGCCCAGAGAGACAACAGCTAAACACCTCATTTAAGGTAACTTCTAAGTAAAAAAAAAAAAAAATAGAAATTAGAATATATGGGAATGAAAAAATCTCCAAGAGAAATAAATAATATTCAAAGCAAAAAAAAAAAGTGATACCAGAGAAAAGCCCCCCAAATATTTCCATCTCTTATTACAAACAAAATTTAATATTTAGAGAACTTCTAAAAAACAGCATAAGGCAGAATGAGGGCTCACCTGTAATCACAGTGATTTAGGAAACTGAGGATGGTGGATTTCTCAAGCCCAGTAATTCCATAGTTCCATGAGAGATTCTATCAAAGAAGAAGATGAAGGAGGAGGAGGACAGGAGGAGGTGGAAGAGGTGAGTGGGGGGAGGAGGAAAGGAGGAAGGGAAGGGTGGGGGAGGGGAAGGAGCAGCTCAACTACCTTGTAGAATGATAGGCTACAAAAGTGAGCAGGGTTCATGGGGAAAGAACTGATGACTTTTATTTTTTTTGTAGAGACAGAGTCCGCCCTCCGTAGAGTGCTGTGGTGTCACACAGCTCACAGCAACCTCCAGCTTTGGGGCTCAGGTGATTCTCTTGCCTCAGCCTCCTAGTAGCTGGGACTACAGGCGCCCGCCACAATGCCCGGCTATTTTTTGATGCAGTTCAGCGGGGCCGGATTTGAACCCGCAGCCCTAGGTATATGGGGCCAGCGCCCTACTCGCTGAGTAAGCCTTACCTCACTTA
Source organism: Arctocebus calabarensis (assembly GCA_963573935.1). Lineage (NCBI taxonomy): Eukaryota > Metazoa > Chordata > Mammalia > Primates > Lorisidae > Arctocebus > Arctocebus calabarensis. The sequence goes on along the minus strand of CAUYON010063122.1, from coordinate 8,397 downwards.
TATAAAGGAAATGCAAATTAAAACTTCAGAAAAATGCAATTTCTTGCCCATTGTCCAGAATTCCAAAGTTTGAAAGCACTTGTGAGGTCATAAGATAACAGGTACTCTATAATTCTAATGGTGCATGTATATGGCTGAGAATTTGGCAATATCTAGCCAAATAGCTCATCTATTTCCTCTTTGACTTGCTGATTCCACTTTTTAGGAATATATTCCAGAGATATATGGGTAAAATATGCATTCTATTTATCAAAGTATTATTAGTAACTGGAAAAGTTGAGAAGTATGATTGGACCTTATGATCGAATTGTTAAGCCAATAATTTTTGAACGCAAACATTAGGTGTCATTCCTGAAGCATTGTTTGACTAAAACATCAGCCACTGTTCAGGTAGCGTGCCAAATATTATGGTAAAAACTTAACTACATTCTGCCTAAGAAAGTAGGAATCTATTTGCATGTAATCTTGTAGCTGGATAGGTGAAAACTAGGGTTAATTTCAAATTCCAAGGAGTCCTTTAATTTCCCCTAAGCAAGCAAATCAGTAGTATATAATACAATGTATGATAGAGGGTTCTAGTTCAAGTATCCCTGCATTTCCCCCTCATACAGGAAGAATCAAATACATTTACTAAAAGGTAAATCTTAACTATTCTCACGAATAAAATAAAAAAATCAAAGAAATAACATTGCATCTATGTCCGAGGTAATGGATATGATTGGATGAATATATATATAGCCTTTCAACAAATTTCACGTATACAGCAAAGTATCATTAGCTGTGGTCACATTGCTGTACATCTGATCTCCAGAATTTATTCATCCTGCGTACTGAAACTTTGTGCCCTTTGACCAACATCTCTTTACTTCCCTCCCCCAAAGACTCTGTCAACCGCAATTTTACTCTGCTTCTACGTGTTTGCCAATTGTAAGTACACATAATAAGTGACATTGAACAGCATTTATCTTTACCCGGCTCATTTTACTGATGTATGTCCTCTAGGTTCACCTATGTTATTGCAGATGACAGGATTTCTTTAAGGCTGAATGTTGTTTCTCTATCTTGGCTATTGCATATAATGTTGTAATAAACATGGGCATACAGACATCTCTTCAAGATTTCAATTGTTTTGGACATATATCCGGAAGTAATACTGTTGGATCAAATGGTAACTTTCAAAATTTTTTTTGAGGAACCTCTATAAGGATTTCCATAGTGATTGCAATAATTGGCATCCCAGTAACAGTGTAAAAGAATTCCCTTTCTTCTCAGCCTTGCTAACACTTATTTTTTCTTCTGAAAATAATGATCACTGTAGAAGATGCGAGATTGTATCTCACAATGGTTTTGATTTATATTTCCCTGATGATTCGTGCTGGTGAAAACATTCTCATACACTTATTGGCCAATGGTGCATCTTTTTAAAGAAAGTCTATTCATATCCTCTCTTTGTTCATTAGTCAGGTTATTAGTTTTTTGCTGTTGAATTGTAGGAGTTGCTTGCACACTTTGGATATTAACCCCTTATCAGATATTTGGCCTGCAATAATGTTCTCACATCTCATTGCTTGCCTTTTCCTTTTGTTTATCATTTTCTTTACTGTTCAGAAGCTTTTTAGTTTGATGTAGTCCCATTTGTTTATTTCTGCTTTCTCTGCCTGCATTTCTGTTGTAGCATCCAAAATATTCTTTATCAAATCCAGTATCTAGAAGCCTTTATTCCATGTTTTCTTCTAAGGGTTCTATTGTTTCAGGTTTTGTGTTTAAGTCTTTGATCTATTTTTAAATGATTTTTATGTGGTATGAGATCAGGGTCAAATTTCATTCTTTTACATGTTGATACTCAATTTTCATAGTACCATTTATTGAAGAGATTGACTATATTTTCCTGTTGTACCCACTTTCATTTTCTGCCTTCTTTGGGATTTTTCCTTTGGGGAATAAACATCACATATTCTTGTGTAGCACCTATTTGGTTTGGGATTGGCTAGGATTTACTCTACCCTGGCTCCAGAATGGTCTATAATCTAATGCAATAAAATTTTATTAGGTTTTTGCCATGGTGATTGGTTAAAAAAAGTAGTCCTTACCACTGATTAAAGCTAATCACCATACAATATTGTCTTAGTCACAGTAATTCAATATGAAAATGGAATTTAAACTACATTTGCACCAAAAAAAAGCCTATAATTTGTGTTTATAATAGTCTCTCTTTCTCTGTCTTTCTCTCTCAATTATTCTTCTTTCCCCCTCCTCCCTGACACTCACTCTCTCTTCCAGAGTCTGTTGGTAGAGATGCTATGATACAGACTGGTTCTTAAGACTTTCATGCTCCCTCCACCCCCCCACAAGAAAAAGGCACTGCAGGAAGTTGAGAGTCACAAAGGGATTGAATCCTGATTGATATTTCTGAACTTCTAGGTCAAACCAACCACCACACCTACCTAATTACATGTGTACTTTCTATTTAAATAAACCAATAACTTCTGTTATTGTTCAGATTAATTTGATTTCAATTTTCAGTTATGTGAAATGGAAAGCATTGAAATGTGTAGATGTACATGTGGACACTTGGGGAAGAGTCAATTCATGATATCCTTGCATTGGTGGTAATAATGATTTAATATGCTTTAAACCAATATTCAATTATTAGTTACAGGTAGGGTAGGAATTGAATTAAGAAAATGATTACAGATGAGGGGCCAAAGGGAATAGAGACAAGAGGGAAGTTGGTCAGAGAAACCCTAAGCCTGGTGCGAATGCACAGCTGACGGCCTCATGTCTTTAACACTGTAGAGCAGTGGTTCTCAACCTTTCTAATCCCTGTGACCCTTTAATACAGTTCCTCATGTTGTGGTGACCCCCAACCACAAAATTATTTTTGTTGCTACTACATAACTGTGATTTTGCTGCTGTTATGAATTGTAATGTAAATATCTGATATGCAGGAGACCCCCAATGGGGTTGAGACCCACAGGTTGACAACCGCTGCTCTAGAGGCCATCTTGCTGAAACTTCACCCCTCCCCCAGAGCCACTGCACTGAGCAGGCAACCTGGGCAGGGAGAATGAGTGCTTTGGGGAAGTTCAGGAATTCAGAATGTTTGTACCTTGTTAACAAGAGCAAGAGTTGCTCCTGATTAGATAAGGACAAAAAAAAAATCTCCTTTCTTCTGTCACCTGGGTATGGTCAGAAGCTTCAGTCTGTTTGAGCACATGGCTTCTTGAGTATTAATTACCACTCCTGTGATTTGTAGGCATGGCCTAACTGGGGTCTTCTTTGCTATATGGCATCTGGACTGTGTCTCTGTCCCATGTTCTGTTTGTATCAAGATCATAAATAACTTAGAGCAATAATAGTAAAAGGTAAATCGGTTTAATTAAAGTAGCTAGTTTAAAACAGTTTAATTGGGGATGGCAAGCTCAGCAAGAATTATGATGTAAAGATGTTGGCCTGCCCCTATTCGATGTATGAAATAAATATGCAGTGAGCGCAGAGTCTTGGTCTTTGCTGAAGCCTCACAATGAGAAGCAAAGATCCCTCAGCCCAGGCTGTTCTTTAAACTTTAAATCTGTGTCTGTCTTTTCACTTTCCTTTATTCTCCTGTCTCTGCCAAGAACTGGGAAAGAACCACTGCAAAGTTTGGGGCTAGTTTCCCAACAGAAATGAATAGTGTCTTCAATATGATTTAGGGGAAAGTATTGCTCATAATTATAAATAAGCAGAACTTGATTCTACTCCAGTAACCACTTGTACAACATTGGGCTTGTCATTATGCCTTTCTGTGTTACATTTCCTTACCTGTACATTTGTAATCAGAGATGTGCCGTGCTTCATATCCATTGGTATAGTAAGCATCACATGAAATAATGATTAGAGTGTGGAAAACTGAAAATCCTCAGCAAGTGACTTGTAGGAAGGTGTTAGTCTCATCAGAGGACCTTGCAGCCATCAATATCCTTATTATAGAACATCACTTCCTCTTTCTCCTGGATTGCAAGTGACAAGAATAGTTCATCAGGATTTGCACTTTTACAAAATACTCGATGAAAACAATAGTGGAAGTTTCCAAAGCAAAGTGGATTTTATGAGACTGCTTAATATAAGTATTTATAGCCAAATTGTTTCCCAATTGACTTTGTAATCCTCATTCATGATTCATAATTCTTGGTGAATAATTGCAATTATCATCTGCTTAATGAGACAATAATTCCCCATCTCTCTCTTCCTCTATCTTTATTTTGCTTTTGGTAAGACCTTGCATTCAATGCTGTGTATGCCACAGGAAGTCAGTCCATCAGGGAGGTGAATTCCCCATCAAATCCTCAGAGTGCCAGGCCCCCAGACAAGAAGAAAAGTTCCAAGTGAGAAGCCGAGCAGTATGTACAAGTGAGTCTGTAAGAGATCTTCCTTATTTCAGATAAATGTACAGACTGAAGTTTGTTTGTTTTGGAGATGGAGCCTCACTGTGTTTCTAGAGTGCCGTGGCATCAGCCAAGCTCACAGCAACCTCAAACTCCTGGGTTCAAGCTTCCCAAGTAGCTGGGACTATAACAAACCAAATTTCTATGAGTGATCTGGGGTCATGTGTTATTAGTTATGTGTTCATATGTCATACACATATAAATCACTTTCTAAGAAAACTCTAAATAATATAAGTAAATAGATTCAACCCACTATTAACAACATGGGTGTGTCTATTTGGATTTTCCTGGAGGCATTCCTTTAATCCACACCCGGATTCTTCTAGTTAATCCAATAGGTATTCCCTATCAGTCCATCCTGATGGCCCCACATGTGAGAATCGAGCAATCTTCTGGTAGGACACCCTCATTCACAGAGCTCCTGGAGGGTGGTATTTGGAACCTGAAATTTGAAATGGGTAAAATTTCAATGTGGCTCTTGATACCACCCAACATGATCAAGCCACAACTATTAACATGCTTCATCTCTCCACAGCACAATTTCTTTGAATTTAGAATGGCAGTCATCCAGCTGTCCTCTTCATATGTTGTTTGAATAATTAAATGAGACAAATACTATCAAATACAGCACTTTCCACCCCTGACACATAGTAATTGTTTATGTGGCCTGTTAACACCACTTATCCACTCACTCTGTGTCCCTTCAGTTCCCTATATTTCCATGGAGAAGTTATATCCGTTTCTCAGCTTCTTCACCAGATCTGGCAAGAGAAAGGATTGGAGCCAGGACTTCTGGTCACTCTTTTTATCTCTACTTCTCCTTGTCTGTGAGGATGTGTGGCTTGTCTAACTTGTTATCACTGGATGCCTCTGACTTGAAAGGCTCTACCTTAACACTTTCTTATGGTCTCTTAGTCTTGTGCCTAAATGCCAAGGAAGTTTGACAATAAGCAAATGCAGTTTTTTCTTCCAGCTGAGGAGCTAAGTTAGGCAGGGACCACACTGCTGGTCAGACTGCTGTTAAATGGGGGAGGAATTATGAAGCCTCTTCTAGCCTCAGCACAATGCCACAATCTCCAAATCCAATGTTATATTTATTAAAACTGGTAACTTAATCCCTATTTCACTCAGTTCCACATATATATGGAACCCTGTCAGCCTGAACCCTAGAAAGGAATAGGAATGAGAGCTTTTTGAACTTCATTGAACTTCACCCTGAACTTCTAAAATACCCTTTAGAGATGTTAGACACAAGTTAGATGTGTATACATAAGAACTTGGCATATAGCAGGTTATGAAGTAGTTATAGTTCCTATTATTCAACCACAAGCTGAAGAGTGGCAACCTTCTACAAGGCAATTTTGCATCTCTTTGTTCCATCTTTCCTTTTTTAAAATTTCAGATTAATGTAAGGGTACCTACAGTTAGGTGACATTATTTGCATTTGTTAGGATAAGTCTGAGTTGTACTTGAGAACTTCACACAGTAAGTGTGCCCTGTACCCCTACATTGTACCTGTTAGGTGGGAACTTACTGAGCCCCTTCCTCCCTGCTTCATGAATTTAATTGTGTTTTTCTTCTCTTGTGGGCCTGTAGTTGTTCATCTAATAATTTTAAACTGCACTCATCCATAAGCTGCTTAGATATTATCTAACAAATTAAAATGAGTAAACAATAAATAATGACATATGCTTCAGGGAAAATACAAGAAGGAAAAACTAGCCACAAGGAGGGTCCTGAACTTGTCACTGGAGGGCTGGAGTGGGTGAAGTCCATGAACTGGATTTTTTAAACCTCAATTAACAGAGTACACCAGAATACACCAAAAAACCATGGGGTTTTTTGTTTGTTCTAAAATAAATTTCATTGTATGTGTTTGAGGTTTACAACATGATATTATAGTAAAATTGTTACTGTAACAAAACATATTACCATATCTATTATCTCACACAGTTACTTTTTAATTTATCTTCTTATTTAACTAATCAGCTGAAATCCACTTATTTAACAAATGTCCCTAAGGCCATACCTCTCTGTCAAGTATAATCCTCATTTTGTACATTACATTTCTAGACTCCTTCATCCTACATGTCTTTTCTTTGTATTCTACACCTTCCCATTTCTTCTTCTTCCCATCCCTTATGGTAAGTACTGTTTTGTTTTTTATCTTTGTATGTTTGATTTTTTTTTATTTTGTTAAGATTCTGAATCTAAGAGAAATCATGCAATATTTTTATTTCTGTGCCTGGTTTATTTCCCTAACCTTCATGTAAGCATATGTTTTCAATACGTGGCCCAAAAAAGGAAGTGGTAGAACTGACTTTAAGCATCATTTCCAAGACCAATCAACCTCGTAACTCATTCAGCTAAAATGCCCTTAGCCTCGTTATCATACACACGCCTTAAACAAAGTGATTCTGGTTTTTGGTTTGTTTGTTTGTTTGCCACTGAACTAAGGAATGTCATAGGCGGAGAAATGATCCATCAAGGAAATTAGCAAGACGGGGAAATAGCCAGTGAAATGTCATTTTGCTTTAGCTGGGGACTCAATGGAGACAGAGGCATTGAATGTAGAGCTGGAGGAGCTCTTTGGAAATTGTACTTTTAGCTTCCTCAGTAATTTTCAGAGGTCAGATTCCTTAGCACAATATCATTGCTAAGTAATTTTACTTCAGTTGCCTTATCTGAGGGTCACAGCGTCTGTGGACTTCAGGGAGAGCACACTCCAGCTCACAAACTTTGTTTCACAGATAAAGAAACTGAGGTCTAAGCAGGCAAAGTGATTCATTCAAACCTCCCAGAAGAAGACCCTTGGTTGCTTCTGTGTTGACAGCTGTTATTGTCGTCTTCTTGGGGAGATCACACATTTCTGGTTATGGTTAGAATGAGTAGAAATTATTATAGTTAATAAAATGGAATTATTGTAGCTGCACAGAAAGTAAAATGGCAAAAATGACATTTCTTTCATAAGGGAAAAAGAAATGATAGTTTCTGTGAATGTGAAAAAATCATTTAAAATAGCTACCATCTATAGAATGCTTGCTAGGTGGCAAGTTATATTCAATAAATTATATAATGTTACCTCATGTAATCTATATCATTATTATTCTCTTTACATGGGTTACAAAGAGGTTAAATAAGTTGTCTTAAGTTGTAGTGCTAGTAATTGGCAGAATTCAAATTGTCTGACTAGCCTAATTCTAGAGACTTTATTCTGAATAAGTCATAATATTACTCAATATTGCATCAGATGTTAAAAGATGTTAAAAATAATGACAATTCCATAATTATATCCATACATATACATATTGAGCTTCTACAATAGTTCCAAAAACATACAATGGGGAAAGAACAGTCTTTTCAACAAATGGAGATGGAAAAACTGCTTATCCATGTGCACAAGAAAGAAATTGAACCCTGATCTTACACCACACACACAACTAAATTGAAAATGACTTAAAGATTTTAACATGAGCTGTAAAACTTCTAGAAGAAAGTAAACAGTAAAACTTCTAGAGGAAAGTTAACAGGAAAATCTTTTTGATATTTATCTTGGTAATAATTTCTTTGATATAGCACCAAAAGCACAAAAAAAAATCCACAAAAATAGAAAAGTGGAATTATATCAAACTAAATGTCTCCTGCATGTCCAAGGAAACAATCAACAGAATAAAAAGGCCACTTGTGGAATGAAAGGACATATTTTGTTTTTTGTTTTTTGTTTTTTTTTTGTATGACAGAATTTATTCACAGAAAAGAAAGAAATGAATACAGAAAACATTAAGGCATCTGTTAGAGGGAGAAAATTCTAGTGGGGAGAGAGAAGCTCTCTCCGTTTCTCTCCCAGTCTTTCCCCATCTCCTCCGTTAGGCCTTTAGTCTCAGGGTATATATAGGTGTATGGGTTCCTTGGCCAGGAAACAAATGAATACAGTCCCTTCCACCAGGGGCAAGGTGAATGAATGTATCAATGA
>CAUYON010063121.1:0-12629 GCA_963573935.1 Arctocebus calabarensis | reverse complement strand
ATCTTAAATATGGTAACCTAGGGTAACACCCATTGTTACATCAGGAGTTTGTCACTAAGGTTAAGCTTAAAGATGGTGACATAAGATTACACCCATTGTGATGTCATGAGGAAGATGGTCACCCAGTGCATCACCCATTGTGATGTTAAGAGAAAGTCACTAAGATTAAGCTTAAATATGGTAACCCAGCACAATACCCATTGTGATATCAGGAGAAATTCACTAATATTAAGCTTAAATGTGGTTACCCAGGGCAAAATCCATTGTGATATGAGGAATAATTCACTAATGTTAAGCTTAAAGATGGTAACCCAGGGTAAATTTAGTGGATTCCTCCTCACGTCTCAATGGGTGCTGCCCTGGTTTATCATCTACCTCCTGACATCACAATGTGTGTTGCCCTGAGTTACCATCTTTAAGCTTAAACTTAGTGATTTCCTCCTGATATCACAATGGGTGTTGCCCTGTGTTATTATCCTCCTCCTGACATCACAATGGGTGTTTCCCTGTGTTGAAGGTTTTAGATTAAACTTGGTGAATTCCTCATGACATCACAATGGGCATTTCTCTGAGTTACTGTGTTTAAGCTTAACTTTTGTGACCTCAAGTTGACTCCACAATGGTTGTTGATCCTGTTTACTGTCTCAAAGCTTAACCTTAGTGACTTCCTTTTGACAACACAATGGGTGGTTCCCTGGGTTACCACCTTCCTTTTCACATCACAATTTGTCATGCCCTGAGTAACTGTCTTTAAGCTTAACCTTAGTGACCTAATCCTAACTCCACAATGCATTTTGCCCTGGGTTACCATCTTTAAACTTAATCTTATGGATTACTCCTGAAATCACAATTGATCTTGACCTGTGTAACAATCTTTTTCCTCTAATCTTAATGGGTGTAGTCCTGGGTTACCCTCTTTAAACTTAACCTTATTGACTTACTTCTGACATCATAATGGTTGTTGGCCTGGGTTATCATCTTCCTCCTGACTTCACAATGTGGGTTCCCCTGTGTTACCATTTTTAAACTTAAAAGTAGTGATGTCTTCCTGACACCCCAGTGGGTATTTCCCTGGGTTATCATCTTTAAGCTTAAACTTACTGACTTCCTCCTGACATCACAATGGATGTTGCTCTGGGTTACCATCTTAGCTTAACCTTAGTGACTTACTCCTGACATCACAATGTGTGGTGCCCTGCATTACCATCTTTAGGCTTAACCTTAGTGACTTCCACCTGACACCACAATGGGTGTTTCCCTGGGCTAGCTTCTCTAAGTTTAACCTAAGGGACATTCTCCTGCCATCACAATGTGTGTTGCCCTGGGTTACAATCTTCATCCTGACATGACAATGCATTTTTCCCTTGGTTACCATCTTTACGCTTAACATTAGTGACTTCCTTCTGAGATCACAATTAGTGTAGCCCTGGGTTACTATCTTTCAGCTTAACCTTAGTGACTCCCTCTTGACATCCCAGTGGTTGTAAACCTAGATTACAATCTTCATCCGTATATCACAAGAGTTGTTGCCCTTGCTTAACATTTTTAACCTTAACCTTAGTGACTTCCTTCTGACATAACAATGTTTGTTACCCTGGGTTACCATCTGTAAGCATAACCTCAGAGATTTCCTTGAGAAATCACAATAGGTGTTGCCCTGGGTTACTGCCTTTCAGATTAACCTTAGTGACTTCCTCCTGACATAACAATGGATGTTGCCCTGGGTTACCGTCTTTTAGCTTAACCTTATTGACTTCCTCCTGACATCACAAAGAGTATTGCCCTTGGTTACCATCTTTAAGCTTAACCTTACTGACTTCCTCCTGACATCACAATGTGTGTTGCCCTAAGTGACCATGTTAAAGTTAACTTTACTGACTTCCTGCTGATATCAAAATGAGTGTTGCTCTGGGTTACCATCTTCAAGCTTAACCTTAGTGACTTCCTCCTCACATCACAGTGGGTCCAGAGAAAGCCACTAAATTTAAGATGAAAGACGTAAATCCAGGGCAACAACCATTGAGATATGAGGAAGTTAAGTTTAAGAAGGTAACCCAGGGCAACACCCATTGTGATTTCAGGAGGAAGTCACTAAGGTTAAACATAAAGAACTTAAACCTGGGCAACACCCATTGTGATGTCAGGAAGAAGTCATTAAGGTTAAACTTAAAGTAACCCAGGACAACACAATTGTGAAGTCAGAAGGAAGACAGTAGTCCAGGATAACACCAATTGTGATGTTAGAAGGAAGTGATTAAGGTTGAGCTTAAAGAAGGCAACCCCTGGCAAAACTTATTGTGAAGTTAGGAAGAAGTCACTAAGAGTAAGCTTAAAGATGATAACATGGGGAAACTCCCATTGTGATGTCAGGAGGGAGATGGTAAACCAGGTCAACAACCATTGCAATGTTAGGATGAAATCACTAATATTAAGTGTTAAGATGGTCAACCAGGGCAACAACCATTGTGATGTCAGAATCAACTCACTGAGTTTAAACTATAACACCAGGCAACATCCACTGTGGCATCAGATGAGTTCGCTGAAGTTAAGCTTAAAGATGGTAACCCAGGGCAGCCCTCACTGGCATCAGAAGGACATCACTGAGGTTAAGCATAAATATGCTAAACTAGGGAATCACCCACTGTGGCATCAGAAGGACGTCACTGAGGTTAAGCTTAAAGTTGGTAACCCAGGGCAGAACACACTTTGGCATCAGGAGGATGTCACTGAGGTTAAGCTAAAAGATAGTAACCCAGGGTAACACCTACTGTGGTGTCAGGAGGATGTCACTGAGGTTACGCTTAAAGATGGTAACCCAGGATAGCACTCACTGTAGCCTCAAGAGTACGTCACTGATGTTAAGCTTAAGGATGGTAACCCAGTGCTACATTCACTGTGGTGTCAGGAGGAAGTCATAGAGGTTAAGCTTAAAGACAGTAACACAATGCTGCAACCCCTGTGGCTTAAGGAGGACATTACTGATGTGAGGATTAAACATGGTAACCCAATGTTACACCCACTGTGGTGTCAGAAAACATCACCGAGGATACCCTTAATGATGGTAACCCATGGCAGCACCAACTGTGGCCTCAAGAGGATGTCACTGATGTTGAGCTTGAAGATGGTAACCCAGGGCAGCATCAACGGTGGCATCATGAGGAAGTCACTGTTGTTGAGATTAAAGGGGATAACCTAGGGCGGCACCTGTGGCTCAAAGAAGTAAGTTGCTGGCCCCATATGCCAGAGGTGGCTGGTTCACACCCAGCCTCAAGGAAAGAAAAAAAAAAAAAACACTCCAAAAACTTTCTTGGGCTCAGCGCCTGCCACGTACACTTGAACTGGTGGGTTCAAATCCAGTCCGAACCCACTGAACAACAATGGTGGCTGCAACCAAAAAATGGCTGGGCATTGTGGTGGGCACCTGTAGTCCCAGCTACTTGTGAGTAAGAGGCAGGAGACTCACTTGAGCCCAGAAACTGGAGGTTTCTGTGAGCTGTGATGCCAAGGCACTCTATCCAGAGTGACAGCTTGAGGCTCTGTCTCAAAAAAAAAAAAAAGACAAATAACTCAGGACTGCACTCACTGTGGGGTCAGGAGGATGTCACTGAGGATAAGCTTAAGGATGAAAACCTAGAGCAAATCAAGCTGTGGAGTCACAATGATGTCACTGAGGTTGAACTTAACAGTGCCAACCCAGGGCAGCATCACCTATGGCATCACGAGGACATCACTGTGGTTGAGGTTAAGGACGGTCACACAGGGCTGAACCCACTGTGGCAAAAGGAAGACCTCACAGAAGTAAAGCTTGAGGATGGTAACCCAGGTGCCCACCCTCTGTGGCATCAGGAGGATGTCACTGAGGTTAAGCTTAAAGACAGTAACCAAGGGCAGCCCTCACTGTGGTGTCAGGAGGTCATCACAGAGGTTAAGCTTAAGGACAGTAACACAGGGAAACACAAGCTGTGGCATCAAGATGTGGACACTGAGGTTGAGATTAACCTTGGTAAACCAGGTCCCCACCCACTGTGGTGTCAGGAGGAATTCAATGAAGTTAAACTTAAAAACGTTAATCCAGGGCCACACCCACTGTGTTGTCAGGACGTCATTGAAGTTAAGCTTAAGGATGGGAACCCAGGGTAGCACTCACTGTGATGTCAGGAGGACGTCATTGAGGTTAAGCTTAAAGACAATAACCAGGATAGTACCCACTCTGGCTTTAGGAGCATGTCACTGTGTTTCAGCTAAAAGACGGTAACTCAGGGCATCACACACTGTGGCGTCACGAGGATGTCACTGAGGTTATGATTAATGATAGTAACCCAGGGCATCACCCATTGTGATGTTAGGAGGAATTCACTAAGATTAAGCTTAAAGATGTCAACCCAGGGAAAACCCAATTGTAATGTCAGGAGGAAGACACTAAGTTTAAGCCTAAAGACTGTTCTTCAGGACAACACTCATTGTGGTGTGAGGAGGTTGTCACTATGTTTAAGGTTAAAGATGGTAACCCAAGGCAACACCTTATGTGATGTCAGGAGGAAGATGGTAACCCTGGGCAACACCAAATATGGTGTCATATAGAATTCACTAACGTTAAGCTTAAAGATGGTAACCCAGGGGTGTAAGGAGGATGACACTGAGCTTAAGCTTAAATATGGTAACCTAGTGCTACACCCCCTGTGGCATCAGGAGGACATATTGAGGTTAAGTTTAAAGATGGTAACTCAGCTTAGCACTCAATGTGGCTTCAGGAGGATGTCACTGAGGTTAAGCTTAAAGTCGGTAACTCAGGGGCATAAGGAGGACGCCACTGAGGTTAAACTTAAGAAGGTAGCCGAAGGAAACACCCACTGTGGCTTCTGGAGGACATCACTAACGTTAAACTCAACAAGAGTAACCTAGGGTGGCACCCAGTGTGGCATCAGCAGGACGTCACTGAGGTGAGGTTAAGTTTACAAACTGTAACCCAAGTCTGCACCTACAGTGGCATCAGGAGGAGGGTACTTAGGTTAAGCTTATACACGGTAACCCAGGGCTGCACTCCCTGTGGCATCAAGAGGATGCCACTGGGGTTAAGGTTAAAGATTGTAGCTCAGGGTAGCACCCACTGTGGCATCAGGAGCATGTTACTGAGGTTAAGCTTTAGACAGTAACCCGGGGTAGCACCTACTTTGACATCAGGAGGAGGTCACTGAGGTTAAGCTAAAAGACAGTAATCCAGGACAGCACCCACTGTGCAATCAGGAGGACATAACTGAGGTTTAGATTAAGGACGGTAATCCAGGGTAGCACCCACTGTGACATCAGAAGGACATCAATGAGGTTAAGGTTAAAGACAATAACCCAGGGAAGCACCCCTTGTGGCGTCAGAAGGATGTCACTGAGGTTAAGTGTAAAGATGGTAACCTAGGGTAGCACCCACTGTGGCATCTGGAGAACATCACTGAGATTACACTCCAAGATGGTAACTCAGGGCATCACCCACTGTGGTGTCAGGGGATGTCAGTGAGTTTAAGCTTAACAATGGGTACCCAGGGTCACAACCAATGTGAGCAATGCTGTCACTGATGTTGTGCTTGATGTCACTTTGGTTAAGCTTAACGATGGTAACTCACAGCAGCATGCACTGTGATGGTGGGAGGTTGTCAATAAGGTTAAGTGTAACAATGTGTATCCAGGGTCTCCCCCAACGTGGCATCATGAGGTCATCACTGAGGTTGTGCTTGATGTCACTAAGGTTAAGCTTGATGATGGCAACCCACAGCAGCACCCACTGTGGCATTCCTTTGTTGTCACTGAGGTTAAGCCCTGCGGTGTCATGATGATGTTACTGAGGTTAAGCATAATGATGGAAACCCAGGGCTACTCCCTCTGTGGAGTCAGTGGACGTTACTGAGGTTAACCTCAGTGATGGTAACTTAGCTCAACATGGATAGTGGCATCTGGGGAACGTCCCTTAGGATAAGCTTAATTATGGTAAACCAGGGCAACATCCATTGTGATCTCAGGAGCAAATCACAAAGGTTAAGCTTAAAAAGGGTAACCAAGGGCAGCACCCATTCTGATGTCAGAATGGAGTCAGTAAGGGTAAGCTTAAAGATCTTAACTCAAGGCAACACCCATTCTGATGTCAGGAGGAAGTCACTAACTTTAAACATAAAGATGGTAACCAAGGGCAACACTCATTGTCATATCAGGAAGAAGTCACTTATTTTAAACTTCAAGATGGTAATCCAGGGAAAAATACATTGAGATTTTAGGAGGAAGATGTTCACCCAGGGCAACACCCACTGTTGTTTCACAATGACATCACTGAAGTTAATCTTAACGATGGTAACTCAGGGCACCATGCACTATGGCATCACAATTGCATCCCTCAGATTAAGCTTAAAGACAGTTACCCAGGTTAACACTCATTGTGATATCATGACGTCACTAAAGGTAACCTTAAAGATGGTAACCCGGGACCATACCCATTGTGATGTCAAAAGGAATATGGTCACCCAGGACAACACAGATCGAGATGAAAAGAGGATGATGGTACCCAAGGGCAACACCCATTGTGATGGCAGGAGAAAGTCACTAAGGTTAAACTTAAAGATGATGAACCAGGGCAACACCCATTGTGATCTCAGGAGGAAATAACAAAGGTTAAGCTTACAAAGGGTTACCAAGGGCAACACCCATTGTGATTTCATGAGAAAGTCACTAAAGTTAATCATAAAGATGGTAACCTAGGGCAACACCCATTGTCATGTCAAGAGCAAGTTACTAGGTTTAAGCTTAAAGATGGTAACCCAGGACAACACCCATTGTGATGTCAGGAGGAAGTCAATAAGGTTAAAACTTAATGATGGTAACTGAGGGCTACTGCCATTTGTGTTGTCATGAGGATGTCACTAGGGATGTGCTTAAAGATGTTAACCTAGGTCAACACCCATTGTGATATCAGGAGGAAGTCACTAATGTTAAGCTTAAAGATGATCACCATGGGTAACACTCATCCTTATCTCAAGAGGAAGATGTTCACCCAGGTCCAAAAAGATAGTGCAGTCAGGAGGAAGATGGTAACCCAGGGCAACACCCATTATGATGTCAGGAGGAATTCATGAAGGTTAAGCTTAATATGGTAACCCAGGGCAACTGCCATTTGTGATGTCAGGATGATGTCACTAAGGCTAAACTTAGAGATGGTAACCCAGGACAACACCCATTGTGATGTCAGGATGATGTTACTAAAGTTAAGGTTAGAGAAGTTAACCAAAGGCAACATCCATTGTGTTGTCAGGAAGATGTTAACCGAGAGGAAGACCCATTGTAATGTGTGGAGGAAGATGGTAATACAGGGTATTTACTCATTGTCATATCAGGAAGATATCACTATTGTTATGCTTAAAAATGGTAACTCAGGGCAGCTCTCATTGGGATGTCAGAAGGAAGTCACTAAGATTAAGCTTAAAGATGGTAAACCAGGGCAAAAGCCATTTGTAATGTCAGGAGGAAGTCACCAAAGTTAAGCTTAAAGATGATAACCCAGGGAAACACCTCTTGTGATGTCAGGAGAATGTCACTAAGCTTAAGCTTAAAGATGATAAACCATTATAAAACCCACTGAGATGTTTTGAGCAAGTTACAAAGGTTATGCTTAAAGATGGTAACCCAGGGCAAGAACCAATGTGATGTCAGGAGGAAGATGGTAACCCAGGGCAAGAACCAATGTGATGTCAGGAGGAAGATGGTAACCCATGGCAACACTCATTGTGGTGTCAGAAGGACATCACTAAGGTTAAGATGGTAAACCAAAGCAACAGCTATTGTGATGTGAGCAGGATGTCACCAACGTTAAGCTTAAAGATGGTAACTGGGTGCAACACTCATTGTGATGTCAGGAGGAAATCACTAAGTTTAAGCTTAAAATGGTAATGCTGGGAATCCCCCATTGTGATTTCAGGAGGAAGATACTAAGTTTAAGCTTAAAGACTACAACTCACAACAACACCTATTGTGATGTTGGAATGAAGTCACTAAGGTTTACCTTAAAGTTGATAACCCAAGGCAAGAACAATTGTGATGTCAGAAGGAAGATAGTAACCTAGGACAACACCCATTGTAATGTCAGGAGGAAGTCTCTAAGATTAAGTTTAAAGATGGTTACTCAGGGCAAAACCCATTCTGATGTCAGGAGGAAGTCACTATGGTTAAGCTTAAAGATGGTAACCCATGGAAAGACCAATTGTTATGTCAGGAGGATGTCACTAATTTTAAGCTTAAAGATTTAAACCCAGGTCAACACCAATTGTGATGTCAAGAGAACATCACTAAGGGCAAGCTTAAGTATGGTAAACTAGGGCAACAACAATTGTGATGTCAGGAGGATGTCAGTAAGGTTAAGCTTAGAGATGGTACCTCAGGGCTACACCTATTGTGATATCAGGAAGAACTAAGGTAAAGTTTAATGGTTTTAACCCATTGCACACCCATTGATATGTGACGAGGAAGTCACTAAGCTTAAGCTTAAAGATGGTACACCAGGGCAACACCCATTGTAATGTCAGGAGGAAGTCACCAAGATTAAGCTTAAAGATGATAACCCAGTGCAACACCCATCATTGTGTAAGGAGAAAATCATTAAGGTTATGCTTATAGATGGTAATCCAGGGCAACACACATTGTGATGTTAGGAAGAAGATGGTAACCCAGGATAATAGCCATTGTGATGTCAGGAGGAAGATGGTATCTCAGGGAAACACCCATTGTGATTTTAGGAGGAAGTCCCTAAGATGGTAATACAGGTCAACACACATTGTGATGTCCGGAGGAAGTCACTAAAGTTAAGCTTAAAGATGGTACCTCAGGCAACAGCCCTTATGATGTCAGGAGGAACATGGTAACCAGCACAACATCCAAGGTGGTGTCAAGATAAGATCACTATTGTTAAGCTTAAAAATGATAACTCACAGAAACACCCATAGTGTTGTGAGGAGGAAGATATTAACCCAGGACAATACTGACTGTCATGTCAAGAAGAAATCGTTAAGGTTAAGCTTAAACATGGTAACCCAGAGCAGCACTCATTGTGATGTCAGGAAAAAGATGTTAACCCAGGGCAACACCATCTTCGATGTCATGATGAAGTCACTAAGGTTAAGCTTAAAGATGGTAACACAGGGCAACACACATTGTGATCTCAGGAGAAAGATGGTAACCCAGGGCAACACCCATTGTGGTGTCAAGAAGAAGTCACTACCGTTAAGCCTAAAGATGGTAACCTAGCGCAACACGTCCTCCTGAAACTACTGTGGTGCTGCCCTGGGTTACCATCTTTTCTTTTCTTTTTTTTAATTTAATCATAGCTGTGTATAATAATTCAATCATGGAGTACAGTGTGCGGGTTTCACATACAATCTGAGACATTTTCATCAACCTGATTGACATAACATTCATGAGATTTTCTCATTTACTATGTGAAAACATTTTTGATCTGTATTTAGAAGTTTTCTCCTGACCCTTCAAATATGGACCACAAGTGTGATCTCACCCTTTATCTTCTCTCCCCTCTCCCTCTCTCTTCCCTTCCCTCCCTCTCCCCTTTTCCCGTCTTCTTGTGTAATAACCATCTTTTCACTTACCCTCAGTGGTGTCCTTCTGACCTCAAAGTATGTGCTTCCTTAGGTTACCATCTTAAAGCTTGACCTCAGTGGTGTCATCTTGATGCCACAGTTGGTGCTATTCTGGATTCCATTCTATAACCTTAATCTCAGTGATGTACTCGGGACACCACAGGGGGTGTGACCCTGGCTTACTGTCTTTACACTTAACCTAATTTCCATCCTCCTGATGCCACAGAGTGTGTGGTCTTGGTTTACCAACTTTAATCTTAACTTCAGTGATGTCCACTTGACGCCACAGTGGGTGCTGCCCTGTGTTAGCATTGTTAAGCTTAACCTCAGTGATGTTCTCTTCATGAGACAGTGGGTGTCGCGTTGGTTTACTGCCTTTAAAGTTAACCTGAGTGATGTCCTCATGACGCCACAGTAGGTGTTGTCATGGGTTTCCATCCTCAAGCTTAACCTCAGTGAAGTCAGGATGATGCAACAGTGGGTGCTTCCATGATTTACCAATTTAAAGCCTAACCTGAGTGATGTATGCCTGATGCCACAAGGGATGTGATCCTGGGTTAGCCTATTTAAGGTTAACTTCAGCGACTTCCTCCTGATGCCAGATTGGGTGTGGACCTGTGTTACCACCTGTGTAAACTCAGTGACGTCCTCCTGATGCCACAGTGGATGATGCCCTGGGTTATCATCTTTAAGCTAACTTCAGAGACGTCCTCCTGATGCCAAAGTGGGTGTAACACTTTGTTACCGTCCTTAAGCTGAATCTCAGCAGATTTACCCTGATGCCACAGTGGGTGCTGCCCTGGGTTTCTCTATTTATTCTTAACCTTGGTGATGTCACCATGACTCCACAGTGGGTGTTGCACTGGGTTACCATCATTAAGCTTAAACTAAGTGACATAAATCTTAACATCAGTGACGTCCTTTTGATGCCAAAGTGAGTACATTCCTGGGTTACCGTACTTACGTTTAACCTCAGTGTCATACTCCTGATGCCACAGTGGGGGATGCCCTGGGTTATTGTCGTTAATCTTAACCTCAGTGACTTCCTCCTGAGGTCACAGTTGGTGCTGCCTTGGGTTAACATCTTTACCCTGAACCTCAGTGACGTCCTCCTGACACCACAGCGGGTGCTGCCCTGAATACCATGTTTAAGCTTGACTTCAGTGACGTACTCCTGACGCCACAGTGGGTGTTTCCCTTGAGTCTATCTTTAAGATTAACCTCAGTGATGTTATCTTGAAGCCACAGTGGGTGTTACCCTGTGCTACCATCTTTCAGCTTAAACTCAGTGATGTCATTGTGATGTCACAATAGGTGTTGCCCTGCATTACCATCATTAAGCTTAAGGTAAGTGATGTCAAGCTTAACCTCAATGATGTCATCCTGATGAAAGAGTGAGTGCGGCCCCAGGATCCAATTGTGAAGCTTAAACTCAGTGACATCCTAATGAATCCACAGTGAGTGCTTCACCAAGTTACTGTCTTCAAGCTTAACCCCAGTGATGTCATTGTGATGCAACGGTTGGTGTTGCCCTGGTTTACCATTTTTAAGTTTAACCTCAGTGATGTCCTCTCACTGCCATAGTGGCTGCTGCCCTAGGTGTAGAGGTACCGCCCCCCAACCAAAGCAAAGTGACATGGACTCAGGCACTCCCCGAGGAACATTGCCCTAAGATGGAAAAACTTCTTTCTCTGTGGACATGTCCTAGCAAGAACATTCAGTTAGGATGGTCAAAGAGGAAGTTAACCGGAGGGCTTCGAAGGGTTGAAGCGGGGGGTTGGGCACTTGAAGAGGTTGCAGGAAAGAGGTGCTCTGTCATTTTCTCTTTTTTATTTATGGCCAAGCTTTAAGTTTTAGGGAACTAACAAGATAGCCAGACACTTTTGTGGTTAGACTTATAGCCTTACAGATATATTAAAAGTATGCTTTATTTAGATTAACTATATATGTATCCAGCAGATTTTGTACTGAACAAAGAATTTTCATGGTAGCTTCTGCTGTTTCAACATTATTCGTTCCTTTTTCTATTTCTATGCTTTTATCTGATCAGTGTGTATAAAAACACCCAATAAACATGGGTTGTCGCTGAGTGCCTGAGCGAGCCTCAGTCCCCTTTCAATCAAATCATTCTGTGTGCAGAACTGCCTCTGTGTCTCTGAATAGTTAAGTTCCATGGTCAACGACATCTGGCACAGTGAGCAGGGTCAATGGCTGGACCGAGCCTGCTTGAATTGTCCCCGGAGCTTCTGTTCACTGACCTTAAGGTAAGAATTACTGGGAACTCACAGAATCGAAAGGTTACCACTGGGCTGAAGGTACCCAGGACTTTAGCATTTATATTTGAAAGGGACTGTAAAAATGGGAAATACAAGTTCTAAAGAGGAAGAGTATATTCATTTATTAAAATATTTGTTAGATTCTATGGGAGTTTAAGTTAAAAATCAAGCTATTCGCCATCTTTTTTCAACTGTTTGTGAATGTTGCTATTGGTTTTCTCCTGAGTCTCACCATCAGTTAAATCTCTCCGCATGGGAGGATGTGGGAGAGGATATGAAAAGGTCTCATCAACAGGGTAATATTATTGGTGCAGATGTTTGGATGGCATATAATTTGGTTAAAATTGCTTTGCAGACCTTTGTTAACACCAAAAAACAACAAACACAAGTAGATGGTGACATTTCTAGTGTTTTTAAACCTGAGTGTGAACCAACAGGACCTGATTTGTCTAAATTGTCTATTAAGGAGAATAAAATTGAAATTAACTGTGAGGATGACATTCCTCCTCTTGAGGGAGCAGTGGGCGAGGGTGATTTGCCTCTTTCTACCTTATGGCAGTCTTTACAAGAAAACAATGTCTAATTTAAGGGATTTTATTAGAGAATGTAATGAATTAATTGAAGGGGCTAAACATAAACCTTCTGTGCCTCTGGCACCGTCTACTGACATGCTTTTTCCAATGCCTCCACCTCCTTCTCCTTTTCCACCTACTGTTGTGCCAGAAGGGCCAAA
>CAUYON010063119.1:0-42746 GCA_963573935.1 Arctocebus calabarensis | reverse complement strand
CTTAACAAATATGAAATGTCCATCTTTATCCTTCTTTACTTTGGTTGGTTTAAAGCCTATTGTATCTGCAAATAAGATTGCAACACCTGCTTTTTTCTGTTTTCCATTTGCCTGGAATATAGATGACCATCCCTTCACCTTTAGTCTAAATGTATCTTTTAAGGTAAGATGAGATTCTTGTATTCAACAGATATCTGGCCTGAGTTTTTATATCCAATCAGCCAACCTATGCCTCTTTAGAGGACAATTTAATCCATTCATATTAATTGAAACCAATGATAAATCTCTAGAAAGTCCAGTGGACATTTTTAATGCTTTCATCACTGTGGAAGTTGAAATTTGATAAAAAAAAGTTTCTGGGTGATTTTACTTTTGTGGTGGAGGATTACATTGCTCATTATGGAGGATAGGTCTGAGAATATCCTGGAGAGCTGGTTTAGTTATAGCAAATTTCTTCAACATGTCAATGTTGTTAAAGTATTTAATTTCTCCATCATAAATGAAACTCAGTTTAGCTGGGTACAGGATCCTGGGTTGAAAATTCTTTTGTTTTAGGAGATTAAAAGTCATTGACAATTCTCTTCTAGTTTGAAAGGTTTGATCAGAGAGATCTGCAGTTATTCTAATATTCTTCCCCTTGTAGGTAATGGATTTCTTATGTCTGGCTGCTTTCAGAATTTTCTCCTTCATATTAACTTTAGTGAACTTAATTATGATGTGCCTGGGGGATGACTTATTTCGGTTGAGTCTTGCTGGGGTTCTGAAACTGTCTGCTATCTGAGTTTCAGAATCTCTTGGAATGTCTGGAAAGTTCTCTTTCATAATCTCATAAAGAAGAGAGTCTGTGCCTTGTGATGCCACTTCATCATTTTCAGGTATCCCTATAAGGCAAATATTGGTTTTCTTCCAGTTGTCCCAGAGCTGTCTGAGAGAATGATCTGTTTTTGCTTTCCATTTCTCTTCCTCTTTGGAAGTTTGGGAGCATTTGAAAGCTTTGTCTTCCATGTCAGAAATCCTTTCTTCTACTTGCTCCATTCTGTTACTGAGGAATTCTACTGTATTTCTCAGATCTTTGAGGGCTGTAACTTCTTGTCGCAATGTGTCAAAATCTTTGGTCATTTTGTCTTTGAATTCATTCAATTCTTGAGACATCTTTTGGGTCATCTTTTGGATTACTGCTTGAAATTCTAATTCCATCTTTTCTTCCATTCCACTGATCTTATTTGCTATCCAGACTCTGAATTCAATTTCTAACATCTCAGCCATTTGCTTATGCAAGGGATCTTGTGCTGTATCTACCTTGTCATTTCTTGGGGGAGTTAATCTACTCTGATTATTCATATTGCCAGAGTTTTTCTGTTGATTCCACCTTATGATTATTTTTCACTGTTGTCTATGACCCTCCTCAGAGTTGGGGAAGTGTCTCTCCCAGATCAGGATCACCCCAGCAGGATCACTCTGTTGTTTCTGGATCTTTGTAGGGAATTACCCTGTGTAGCTTCTCCTCCCACCCAGGGAGTTCTGACTGCAGGAGCAGCTCGGGAGTGTGACACGCCCAGATCAAGGAGCAGGGCATGGGATGGGGTACCCAGTGGCCTTTGCAAAGGGAGCCCATGTCTCCAGCAGTCTCCAGCTGAGAGGAGGGATCAGGAGGGAGGGCACATGTTGCACAGCCTCCTGAGTCACTAACCAGACAGCCGGGGCCAGTCGGGGGCAGAGAGGGTAGGGGAAGAGGCGGGTTGTGTGGCTCCCAGAATTCCTGGCCTGGGTAGGCAGGAGGAGGCCTGGCAGGTTCCTGGTGGAGTCTTTGGTCAGTGTGGGTGGCAGGCAGAGGCCCAGCACAGGGTCCTAGGAAAGTCCCTGGCCACAGCAGGCCGCATGGCCAGCTGAGGCCCAGTGGAGTCCCTAGCTGCTGCAAGCAGAGGGCCGAGTCCAGGAGGGCATGGATGAGAGCCACACAGGGGTCCCAGCAGGCGGCAGGCTGAGGCTGGGTGGGGCACAGATGGGCGCTGCAAGGTAGTCCCAACAGACTTCCTGGCTGCTGCTGGTCGTGGGCCAAGGCCCATCTGGCTGTCAATCAGGCCACATGTGGGTCCCAGAGGAGTGGAGTTCCTGGCTGCTGTGGGCGCTGGGCCTGGGGCACAGATCGGAGCCAGGTTGAGGGTCTCAGCGCTTGGGCTGAGGCTGGGCGAAACATAGATTGGCACTGCGGGAGAGTCTTGGAGGACTTCCCGGCTGCTGCTGGCAGCAGGCCAAGGCCCGTGGGGTGCCAATCCGGGCTGTGAGGGAATCCAGGTGGAGTGGAGTTCCTGGCCTCTGTGGGCGGTGGACCTGCGGCATGGATCAGAGCCAGGCGGGAGTCCCAGCGGGCTGCTAGCTGAGACCAGGGAGGGCACAAATCAGCACTGCACAGGAGACCTAGCAGACTTCCTGGCTGCTGCTGGAGTTCCTGGCTGCTGCAGGCTGCGGGCCGAGGCTCGGTGGGGCACAGATCAGAGCTGCTTGGGGGTCCCTGTGGCGTCCCTGGTCTGGGGGCTAGCGGGCGCTCGGTGGGGCCCTGGGGTCTCTTACCTGGCAGGAGCCTGGTCCAGCAGATAGGGTGGGTGGGGACTGCTGAAGTCCTCCTCCCTCAGTTTCAGCAGAGGTCAGGTGCCTCAGGTAAAGGAGGAAGGGTGTCCTGGAAGTTCAGAATGGTTGAAAACTTTAGTTCAGTTTTTCTGCCTGAAGCTTGGTTTCTTGAAGTCGCAACTTGCCTCAGAGGTGGCCTGCAGTTATCACTTCTCTCTCTCTCCCTACTGGGCTCCCAGTCTTCAGTTCAATTGGGCAATTTCTGGAGGTTATCTTTCCTTTTGGACAAGAGCCTCTGTCGAAGCTGCTTCTAGTCAGCCATCTTGCCCCTCCCCCCACTATCCTCTTTCTTATAAGCCATTGGTTCTCAACCTGTGGGTCACAACCCTTTTGTAGCAATGAAGATACATCATAACATTAGGAAGGTTGAGCACCACTGTATAAGCAGTTGAGGAGGTTCATTTTTAGTTTGTTTGTTTGTGTTTGCTTCTTTTGTATTCTTTTTGTTGTTGTTTGTTTATTTTTTGTTTTCTGGGAGGGTTGTTTGTTTGGGGGGGACAGAATCTCACTTTGTCACCCTGGGTAGAGTGTCAGTGAGTCATAGCTCACAGCAACCTCTCTGAGTGATTTTCTTGCCAGCCTCCTGAGTAGCTGGGACTACAGGTGTCTGCCATGATGGCTATTTCTATTTTTAGTAGAGACAGGATCTCTCTCTTACTCAGGCTGGTCTCCTCCAACTCCTGAACTCAATCAGTCTACCCACCTCAGCCTCCCAGAGTGCTAGAATTACAGGAGTGAGCCACCTCGTCTGACCAACTGCAGTTCATTTGTTTTTAACACATGAAGGATGAACTCCCTTAATACAGCAACTTAATTAAAAGTTTACTCTTGTTCTTCCTAGACAAAAACAACGTGGGCAACAGTATTGCCTCCCTTATTTACAAATGAAATTAACATAGTAATGACACCCATTCCTCTTCTTGGGAGTTGCAACATAATTGCTGCATTCTGCAATGATAATACTAGATCTTTTAAATAACCAGACATGCAAAAGCAGTGTCACAATCAATCCGTAAGTAATACTTCTTTCATTTAAATAAGATGTCCACTCTTTCTAGGTAACATTTTTTAAATGTGATTTTTTCTTTGATTGTAAAGTGTCTTATTTTTGCCTTTGGTTAGTTGGTTGGCTGGTTTTATATTACCACTAATCCATATAGGTTCTCTAATAATAAGAGTAATAATGTTAAAGAGTCAATAGATTTAATACCCTTCAAAGTCAAGTATCTAATCTTATTAATTTGGAATCCTGAGGGCTAGCACAGAGCCTGGCACATAGTAAGTCCTTCACAAATTTGTGTTAAATGAGGGGAGCTGGCACTGTTAATATCTCCCAAAATTTAAACTTGAATAGTGGCTTACAGTTTACTTAGTTTACTTAGTCCCTTATATACAAGGATGTTCCTCTTACATTGTTAAACTTAATGAACACAAGAAACCTAAGGACAGACCTAAGACTCGCTCACTGCTTGATCCCTGAAAATATTTGGTTTTGTAATCCTATTAAATTAGAAATTCTAACTAATAGTGAAACCAAGTTCTCTAAAATTTTGCATGCTTCTAGTTTAGTCACCTACCTTTGAACTTCTATTCCCTGGTTCGAGTTCTTTTGCGGCCCTTATCACAGACACACTCACACACAAACACCTTCTTGGGTCTACTTCTCTGGAAAACTTTGACTAATAGCAAAGATAAAACTTTTCTAGTGGCTAGTCTCAGTGGCTCACACCTATAATCCTAGCACTCTGGGAGACTTAGATGGGAGGATTGCTGGAGCTGAAGAGTTCAAGACCAGCCTGAGCCAGAGCGACACCCTGTCTCAAAAAACAAAAAAATGAACCAGGTCTGGGCGGCTCCTGTGGCTCATCGAGTAGGAAGCAGTCCCATATATTGAAGTTGGCAGGTTTAAGTCTGGCCTTGGCTGATCTGCAAAACAGAAAAATAGCCGGGCATTGTGGTGGGTGCCTGTCATCCCAGGTACTTGGGAGGCTGAGGCAAGAGAATCGCCTAAGCCCAGAAGTTGGAGATTGCTATGAGCTGTGTGACACCACGGCAATCTACTGAGGGCGATAAAGTGAGACTCTTGTCTCCACAAAAAAAAAAAAAAAAGAACCAGGTCTTATGACAGGTGCCTGTATTCCCAGCTACTCGGGAGGCTGAGGCAGGAGTCATTTGAGCCCAGGAGTTTGAGGTTGCTGTGAGCTGTTATAAGGCCACTGGACTCCATCCAACCTGGGTAACAGAGACCCTGTCTCAAAAAACCAATTCATTTAAATAAACATTTATCTTACATTTTTAAAAATTTAATATTATCTCATACAAAGTAAAAACTAAATTGTGAATTATTTAATTCTGTATGTCCATAAAATACATACACAAAATATATATTTTCAAAGGACCTATTTAATATACAGGGTGACCCTAAGGTCTATGTGCAATTTTAAATTGCACACTATTTTAAATTGCACTATTTTAATTGCACTTTGTTGCCACACTGTGTAATTGTTTTTTCAAAATTTAACATCAGGCCAGATGGTTGAACACCAAAAACATTCCCAGTAATGTCAGGTATTGAGGAGGAGACCAGCAACAGCATTGCCTCTCTCTGAATATTTGTTTTCTGTCCAAAATTCATACATTGAAACTCCAAATCACCAGATACTTAATCTGCCAGTACCTTGACCTTGGACTTCGCAGCCTCCAGAACTATGATTAATAAATTTCTTTTATTTCTAAGCTACTCAATTAAATTCATGGTATTCTATGAATTCTATGGTATTCATGGTATTCTATCATAGCAGCCCAGACAGACTAATATAAGCACTATTATTCAATATTTATTCAGAGTGCTAGCTCAATATTCAAGAGTTAGATGAGAAGAGGAAGATAATTATCCTACTCGATGGATCATATCCTAGGAAAATGGTCATTTCCCAGGAGACAACATTACAAAAGAAAAAGATAATCAAATACAAAGCTACTCAACATTTAAGAAACATTCTGGCTCAGTGCCTGTAGTGCAGTGGTTATGGCACCAGCCACATACATGGAGGGTGGCAGGGTCAATCCTGGCCTGGGCCAGCTAAACAGCAATAACAACTGCAACAAAAAATAGCTGGGCGTTGTAGTGGGCGCCTGTAGTCCCAGCTACTTGGGAAGCTGAGGCAGGAGAATCTCTTAAGCTCAAGAGTTTGAGGTTGCTATGAGCTGTGATGCCATGGCACTCTACTGAAGGTGACATAGTGAGATTAAAAATAAAGAAAGAAAAGTTTAAGAAACATTCAGATGGGCATCATTAAGAAAATTTTTTTAAAAATCAGTAGCTTTTTTTTTTTTTTTTTTGTGGAGACAGAGTCTCACTCTATCGCACTCGGTGGAGTGCTGTGCCATCACAACGCACAGCAACCTCCAGCTCTTGGGCTCAAGCGATTCTCCTGCCTCAGCCTCCCAAGTAGCTGGGACTACAGGCGCCCGCTACAGCGCCCGGCTAATTTTTGACGCAGTTCAGCCAGGGGCCGGGCTTGAACCTGCAGCCCTCGGTATATGGGGTCGGCGCCCTACTCGCTGAGCCATAGGCACCGCCCAAAAAAATCAGTAGCTTTAATGTAACAAATATGATACCATTGGAAAGTGAGATCTCTTTTACAACAAAAATAACAACATAATCAGCAATAAAAATACACATAAGAATATTTATCAAAAAATATATAGGCCTAAAAGTTCAGACAATTAAATTTGTACTCCTCCTAGAAAAAGTACTACATAGTTCATTACTGAATATCACTACAGTTACCTTCAAATTACTTCCTGTGGCCACCTGGTGACCGTGGTAATATGATGCAAAACACACTGAGAGACGAGTAGAATAAATGTTATAGACATACATTAATTTTGGAAAGAAAGACTATATTGTGAAGACATTATATTTTAAAACAGATTTTTAAATCCAATACAATCCTGATTAAAATTTCTTCCTTCCTTCCTTCCTTCCTTCCTTCTTTCCTTCCTTCCTTCCTTCCTTCCTTCCTTCCTTCCTTTCTTTCTTGTGAAGACTAGGCCTCACTATTGCCCATGTTGGTCTCAAACTCTTGGCCTCAAGCGATCTTCCTTCCTCAGCCTCCCAAATATTAGATTATAGCTAACTAAAAATTTAATTCTCATTTTCATTGGAAAAATAAAATAAGAGAATAGCTAAGCAATCATTTTAAAAAGAAAGTTGTGCATATTTTAGTCCTAAGGGGAGAAATGTATTTATTATAAAGCTAAGATAATTAAAATAGCATGTCACTAGAACAGAAACAAACAGTTCAATGGCTGCTAATAGTATCCAAAATTAAAAAAAAAAATGCGGTACATATTTTTAAAAGCATTTTGTATCCAAGATAATCAGTAAATGGTGTTTGGACAACTTGTTAGTTAATTGTTAAAACATTAAGATTAATTTCTACCCATTCTTTTACTCAAAATTAATTTCAAATGCATCAAATGTTTATGATATGCTGTGAAATCACTGGAAAACATTATGGAGAGGGTAAAGATTTTCTGTGGCTTCCAGAAAGTCCAAGATGCATGAAGAAAGATATTGTTGCAGCTGCATTCACAATTGTGAAGAAACAAAATAAACCTACCTGCCCATGAACTGAGAAGCTAAAGAAGAGGTGGTATATATACCATGAAAAGGAATGAAATCATGTCTTTTGCAGCAACTTGCATGGAGGTAGAGACCACTATCCTAAGTGAGGTATCTCAAGAATGGAAAAACAAATCACGTGTGTTCTCACTTATAAGCAGGAGCTAAATGATGAGTATATGTGGTAATAGATGGTATAATGGACATTGGGAACTAACAAAAGAGGAAGGTAGGTAGGAGGGGGTAAGACATCAAAAATTAGCTAATGGGGATAACGTACACTGCTTGGTGATAGATACACGAAAAGCCCTGACTTCACAACTATCTAATTCGTCCATGTACCAAAAACCACTATTACCCTCTAAATGGAAATAATAATAAGGCTGGGTGTGGTGACT
The DNA here is from genome assembly GCA_963573935.1 of Arctocebus calabarensis. NCBI lineage: Eukaryota > Metazoa > Chordata > Mammalia > Primates > Lorisidae > Arctocebus > Arctocebus calabarensis. The sequence continues at coordinate 35,090 of CAUYON010063119.1, read as the reverse complement.
CATGCCTATAATACTCGCACTCTGGAAAACTGTGAGGGGAGGATTGCCTGAGACCAGGAGTTCTAGACTAGCCTAAGCAAAAGCAAGACTCCTTTTTCTACTAAAAATAGAAGAACTAGCTGGAGGTTGTGGCAAGTGCCTGTAGTCCCAGCTACTCAGGAGGCTGAGGCAAGAGGATCACCGGAGCCCAGGAAGTTGAGATTGCTGCAAGCTATGATGATGTCATGGCACTGTACCCAAGATGACAGAGTAACACTCTGTCTCTTAAAAAATAACAACAAAAACAAATTTTAAAAAGAAATATATTTCACTTTTCTATATAGAATAAAATATGACTAAGTCAAATGATAAATAGGGAATCAATTAACAAAATACAGATATAATTAAGAGCTCTTACTAAACCTAAATATGATACACAAGTTTATCACAATTTTTAAAATACAAAGCAGTATTAAGATACTTTTCCCTACAAAACTGACGAAGGTGGGTAATAGCTGGTTTGGGTGAGGATGGGGAGATACAGGTACTCTTGGACATTTTATTGGGAGTATTAATTGATACAATACTTGTGGAAGGGTATTACTGTGAACCAAAAATTGTAAACATAGGCTCAGCGCCTGTGGCTCAACAGGCTAAGGCACCAGTCATGTATACCTGAACTGGTGGGTTCAAATCCAGCCAGGGCCCGCCAAACAAAAATGACGGCTGCAACCAAAAAATGGCCAGGTGTTGTGGTGGGTGCCTGTAGTCCCAGCTACTTGGGAGGTAGAGGCAAGAGACTTGCTTGAGCCTAGGAAATGGAGGTTGCTGTGAGCTGTGATGCCACAGCACTCTATCCAGGGTGACAGCTTGAGGCTCTGTTTCAAAAAATAAAATAAAATAAAATAATTTTAAACACAAATGTATTTTGATCTAGCAACATGAGTTCTAGGGATTTTAAACTAAGGAAAAGCAAAAAAATCATGTAAAGAAGCTTGTGTGAGAGTGTTAATTGTGTGCTGTTAGTTACAAAAATAAAAACTGAACTGATACTTGTATATTTACACATAACATTATATATACATGTAACACATAAATAAATATTTCAATAACATTATGTGCAAGCATAGCTGGAAAGGTATACAACTATATAGCTGAAATGTTGAGTAAAATTGTTTTAAACATTAAGATAATTATTACTTCAAAAGGTAGGACAGGGCCGACCACCAGCAGCTCAAAATTCCTCCAAAATCCAGGTTTTTTTCCTTCTCTCTGACCTGATGCTTAAACATTGGGTTCCCCTAAAAAGATGTTCCTCATGGCCCCAATATGATGCCAGAGGCTACCAGGCTACTCACTTTCATTTTCTACTTAAATAGAAATTTCAGGGGGAAAAACCCTGTCTCCCAACCACTGATTCAGTCTTCCCATTCAGTCTGAAGGGCCAGCATCATCTCTGCAGGAATGACACCTATGGACTGGCTTGGTCCAGGGTTTTTCAACCTTTTTTAATCTCATGCACACTTGAACCTATAGTTAAACTTCTGCAGCACCCTTAAATTATGTTGGTCATAAAAAAGATTTAAAAAATAGATACACTTACTGTACTTTGAACTTATTTTAAAGATAATTTAATTAATGATCTTTAAAATTTTTCATGGCACACCTAAGCTCCTCTGCCCCACACTGGTTGAAAATCACTGGCTTAGGCTCGGCGCCTGTGGCTCAGCGGGCTAAGGCGCCAGCCACGAACACCTGTGCTGGCGGGTTCGAATCCAGCCCGGGCTCGCCAAACAACAATGATGGCTGCAACCAAAAAATGGCCGGGCGTTGTGGCGGGCACCTGTAGTTCCAGCTACTTGGGAGGCAGAGGCAGGAGACTCACTTGAGCCCAGGAATTGGAGGTTGCTGTGAGCTGTGATGGTATAGCACTCTACCCAGGGTGACAGCTTGAGGCTCTGTCTCAAAAAAAAAAAGAAAGAAAGAAAATCACTGGCTTAGACTAAAGAGGCTCTCCCTAGGTACTGGGGCTGGGATCCCTTTTCTCAGAGTTTTATGTGGGATGGATGGATAACTGAATACAACAGGAATTCCTTCAGGAAAAAGAAGTGAGATGAGATGGACTCTAGGTAGTCAGTCGCCTGTCAGTGCCTCTATAAATCTGTTACTTGAGTCTGTAGTCCTCACTAGGGGGTTGGGTGACAGGTTATTCGCTTGTTCTTGTTTTCACTTGTCCTTTTTTTTTATTCTTCTTATTAACGAAGATCATATAACCTCAAGGGGAAAGTTTTTCCTTGATTATATAATAAAAGAAATATCAGCGGAAAATTCAGACTTGAAAATATACTGATGTCAGTAACTCTACCTTCACGGGCTAGAAATGTTCAACCTAGGCAACTACTAGAAAATTGTAAGTTTAGAAGATGAAAGGTAAGCAAGGGGTTCCATTGGCACCGAGTACTCCCGAAACACTATCTGCTTTCCCAACATGCTTTTCTGTGGGTACTCAACAATCTGTAGAGGAAATGTGAGCATTCATAAGTATGAGGTACTTGACTCTAAGAATACAAGACAGTAAATATATGCTAAAGCATAGCATCTATCTTTCTAGCTCCTTTTCATCCTTTCCTCCTTTCCTTAATGTGATATCTCTTCCCTTAATACTCCCCAAGATTATTACAATTAAGTGCTAAGAGTATAAGGCACCATCCTCAAATAGTCAAATTTTTTTATTTATTATTTATTTATTTATTTGGAGACAGAGTCTCACTTCATTGCCCTTGGTAGAGTGCCCTGGCATCATAACTCACAGCAACCTCAGATCTTGGGTTCAAGCAATTCTCATTGCCTCAGCCTCCCAAGTAGTTGAAACTATAGGTGGCCACCATAATGCCCATCTATTTTTAGAGAGTAAGTCTCACTCTGGCTCAGGCTGGTCTCCAACCTGTGAGCTCAGAAAATCCACCTGCTTTGGTCTCCCAGAGTGCTAGAATTACAGGCGTGAACAACCCTACCCAGCATAGTCAAATATTTTTAAATTTTACTAACATTATTAAAAAACCCATTCCCGTGAGTAATAGTCTCACAGAAATGCAGTACAGATGTTCACCAAACATCTGACAATGTTCATACCAGGTCTGTCCATAGAAATTCCAAACTGAAAACAATCCAAATGTCTTCAACACTAGAATGGAAAACTTGTATATTCACACAATGGAATATTACACAGTAAGAAGGATGAACGAATGCAATTATCAGCATAACACGAGCAAATATCCCAAACTTATGTTGAAAGCCAGATTCAGAGAAGAAAACACTCTAAGATTCTATTTATACAAAATTCTAAAGTGGAAAAAACTAGTCAGTGATAATAGAAGTCAAAATGGTTACTCCATTGGAAGCTCTGACCAGAGGAGGAATGAAAGGTTTCTGGAATTATGACAATACCACATTTCTTAATAAGGATGCTGGTTATAGAACTGTATTCAATTTGGTAAAAATGTCAACCTCTGCATTTAGAATTTCGGCATCTGTTGTATGTATTGTACTTCAGGGTATGTTTTAAGTTACTTGAAAAATATGGCCTGAAATTAGCAGTCATCTCCTTATTATAGAATGGATAACATGAATATCCTTGGCTATATAATAGAATATTATCTTACCAAGTGATCCGTTCTACTCCCAAACAGTTACAAAACTAAGTAGAAATCTAGCAGTGCAGATCCTAGTCTATCACTTAGTTGACTTCTCAAAACCTTTTGCTCACTTCTCACCCTACCCCTCCTTTTCAACCCTTCTGAATCTCAGTTAGCTCATGTGGACAAGTATTCACAGGTTTCTGTAGTAATTGAGCCCACTCAGTAAGTTTGTGCCCTATCTCTGCAACTTCACGGCAATCTGACTTAGAGCAATTCACCTGTCAATGTCTCCACTTACTCATCTGTAAATAGTGGGGGGGGTTGTTTTGTTTTGTTTGAGACAGAGTCTCTGTCTTCCTGGGTGGACTGTCCTTGAGTCATAACTCACAGCAACTATTGGACTCAAGGGATACTCTTGCCTCAGCTTCCTAAGATGCTGGGACTACAGGTGCCCATAACCCAGCTAGTTTTTTCTTTGTGTGGTAGAGAGGGGGGGTCTCACTCTTGCTCAGACTGGTCTCTGAACTGAGCTCAGACAATGCACCCACCCTGGCCTCCCAGAGTGCTAGGATTATAGGTGTGAGCCACCGTGCCTGGCCTGATGTGTAAATATTGTTAACAATAGTTTCTATCTCATATGGTTGTGAGGATTAAATGAACTAAAAGGCCTAAGGTATTAAGTAATGAGCTCATTTGACAATTCAGACTTGCATCACTTCTACAATACATGTTTTATTCTGATGCATTGTACAATCACAGGTATCTTACAATTGCTGCTGATCAGGTGGCAGTAATAGAGCTGTCATTGCCTGTGCATACAGTTTTCACTTTCCTTTTTTTACGTGAGCATGATTGAAATATGAAAATCATTTTTGCCTAAATAAACAATTCTTCCAATAAGCACAAAATTAAATTTCTAGTGGGCAGCCTTATTTTCTTCTTGGTAAAATATGATGGGTGCAGATCAATGGATGGCATCATAGATTTTGATGAAACGACCTCATGAAACATCTCATGAAGTTGTTCTTAGCAACTTTCTATCATTGTTCTATTTTTAAAATATTTCTATCATTATTTGATTTTAAAATTATGCTTTAAAATCAATAACATTAAATTAGGTACTTTGCAGTGCTGTTTAAAGCTTCCCTAGGAATCAAGCAAATAAGAGACTTCCCAAGGATGCCAAGCACTATGAGCTCATGTTCTGTACCACATGCTTCCTCCTCCTCTTAACACATCCTCTATCTCCCTTCCCTACTGCCATACGCAGAGCGCCAGTAGATACAGGGCTGGGCACAGAGTCTTCCCACGGGCCTTCTCCTGGCTGCCATCTCCCCATTGTTATCTGGGCCCAAATATCCACTCTTCAGAAAGGGTATCCACCAGCCTCGAAACCCATAAGGCCAGTGGTTCTCCAACTTTATGCACATTGGAATCACGTGGGAGATCTTTCAATAATACATACTAGTGCCTGGATCTCATCCCCTCAAAATTCTAATTTAATTGTGCCAGGTTGATGCCTTGGGCATCGGGATTTGTAAGAACTCCCCAGATAATTCTAATGAACCGCCCAGGCTGGGAACCACCTCATTGCCCTGTTTGACTATTTTCTGATATTCTCTTATTATACTTCTCTTGTTGAAGCTGTCTGTTTCTCCCACCAACCAGCTCCTCGGGACAAGGGAGCTTGTCCTGGTCAATACCCAGTAGCCTGCACAAAGCTTGACACTTACACTAGGTCGTCTGGTGTTTTGAAATATTATCAAACCAGCTGAACTTTACAGCACAGCTTTTCAGTGTAGGGAACTTCGGCACCTTCAAGAGTTTCCATTGAGAAGGAAGGGAATTTAGAAAGTACATAGTATTTCAGATTGGGTTACTCCAGATCTTTGGCAATACACGACTCCTGGCTGGCTTCTGACCGTCCCCATCCCCGCCCCCAGCAGCCAAGCCAAACGGGATGTTTGTGGAGTCGCCGGTCCCCTCCAGGTCCTCCGCTTTGATCTGACCTAAAGCAACACTAGGACTGTCTAGCAGATCGCTCCCCTGCTCACGAATTTCAGTAGCACAGGGCAGGGTCGAAGAGCTTGTTTACCTGCTTCTGGGGTCTTAGAGGACAAACAATGAGAGGGGTCTCAGAGAAAGGGAAACTCTCACAGCAGGGTTCTGCACACGCGAAGCTAGTGGCCCCAGTGCAGGCAACAACACAAACCTCCCTTTCCGCGGCACAGCGCGCAGCTGGGATGCGGGACAGCGAGGTGCTGGCCTCAGAGAGGACTGCAGCGTAGCTGCAAGGAAAGCTCCCAAAGCGCCAATACAATTTCTAAAGCATTTCCGGCCGATTGTGCGCCTGGGATGTGCCAAGCTAGCACAGACACTTATGTCTCCAGGAGCTAAATTCAAGATGCATGTTAGTGAAAAAGACAAGCTGTTGAACAGAATGTACAAAAGTGTGCAGGTGGGTAGGGGGCAGTTAAAGAGAAGTCAGGTGCGTTTATGTACTTGCTGACTCAAACTTAATATAATTGCCCCGAAATACACATGGGGAATTAATTGTGGTTGTCTACAGGTAGGGAATTTGGGAGGCTCCAAACGCTGCAACCTTGTGGCTTTGGGTTGTTTTGTTTTTAACTTAACGCAAGTGAGTTTTAAAATATATATTGATTTTCTATTCTATAATCTTTCTTCCATAATGTTATATATTAAATTCCATATTGTAATCTTTTTTTTTTTTTTTTTTGCAGTTTTTGACTGGGGCTGGGTTTGAACCTGCCACCTCCAGTATATGGGGTCGGCGCCCTACTCCTTTGAGCCATGGGCACCACCTCCATATTGCAATCTTTACACACGTGTGTATACACATATATGCATATGATACACATACATTGAGATATAGATAGATAGATCACATGGTGGAATCAAAAGCGTCTAAAATATACTCTGTGCTGGAACATGACCATGACAAAGAAGATTCTAGGCGTGAAAAGGGAAAGAGGGAGAGAGAGAGGAAACACGTGGGATCCTCTCCCATACCTTTTACCTCAAGACAGCCTGGAATGAATGAGTGGGTGCTTGTGGAAGACTGTGAGAAGAGAAACAGGCGCACCACTACCTGAGTCCACCCTCCTGCGCCTTTGGAGACTTGAGCCGCCAACAGCAAGAAACTTGGGCTGCGAAACCTCAGAGAATCCAGGCCGAGAGCGAGCCGTCTCGCTCTCCGTGCTCTGCGCCTGGGTTCGAACCCCTGCCTGACACTGACTTTGTTTCTTGGGGCTGCGCGGACTGGAGCGTGGGTAGGAGCGATTGAGCGTCACGGCTGGGGCATTCGCCGCACGCTCAGAGACCTGAAAGATTTGTTTGTTGTGAAATTGGCTGGTCTGATGACGAGTGTTAGGTCCTTGGGTTGCGTGTTGCGGGATTTGACTGACCACAGAGGTTCTGCGTCCAGAGAGAGAGACCGGAGGAGCCTTCTCGATTCCTAGCCTCTGCGTAATTGGAGCATTGGCAGGAGGCGAGAAGCGCTCCACAAGTCCTAAAAACCTAAGCCCGAAGCGTGCCTTTATGCGAGAGGCGGGGCGGCCGGGCACTCCCTGGAAGGACAGGAAAAAAAGGAAACTGACCTGGAGGGAGGTACGGGGCCGGCGGGGGTGGGGAGACAATGCTGTCGCTTCGTTTGCCCTTCTGTGAAATCTGGGTCCGGGAGACCTCAGGTTTCTGTTCAGGTTTCAGAGTTCCAGGAGGAAAACACTGTCTTCTCAGCGCCTGGGTCCTCCTGAACTTGCTAGTCATACATGGTATACTCTCTGGCAAGTTATCTTTCTCTCCTTCACTCTGGACTTTCTTATCTGTAAGATGAAGGTGATTACCTTCAAGAGGTGGTAGTGAGTGGATAAATGGAATAGCATGTGCCAGGGGCTTAGCCCAGTCCCAGCTTATAGAATGACCCACCCGTACTGTGGTTATCCCAAACAAGGAAGGCCAAACCTACCCCAAGACTGGGGTTTAATGCGGAATTAGGAGGCCCGGCTTCCTCCAAAGGAACTCGTTCTGAAGATGTAGCGGCTGTGGGTGGTCACTGAATGCCATCCACTCCCTCCCCACAGGGCTCCCAGGGCCCATCCCATCCCACCTCCGAGCCCAACCTCCTGCGCCAAGGAGACAACGACCCGCACTTCCCACCTGGTTTACGCAGACAGAGACCCGCCACTCCGACAGCCTGGATTCAAATCCCCAGCTGCCGTTTTTAGCTGTGTGATTTGAACAAGGGCCGTCACCTCTTCAAGTATCACTTCAATCTTCTGTAAAGTGAAATGATAACAATTTAGGATGACGATTTTAAAGCATCGTACAAGAAAAGCAGAGCAAGGTCTGGTCCGTAGTCAGCGGCTGCTGCTTTTATTATTCTCCACCTGTGGCGGTGGATAAACTCCATTCCTAAAAAGTCAGCCCCACGTGAGTGGAGGACGATCCCAGCTTCTCCCTCCCCCACTCCTTTCCTGCAGACCCTTCATAACCAGTCTACAATTGGGAGGGGGTTCCTCGGACCATCCCGGCCTCTACCGGATGGTTCTGCAGCCGGGCAGGCCTGGGCTTGGGGGCCACCTCCAGGTTCCCCTCGCAGGCAGCCCTCTGGGGTTGATGCGGTTCTGCACTTGTCCTCTCAATTTGCAGATCCCGCCCCTGAGGCCCGGGGGACCCACGGCGAGTGGATCCAGATGGTGTCTTTTTCTGGACTTCCACTCCAGGGTGCCTTCTCCTGGAGCGAGAAGCCGACTCCTAGCTGAACTCCCTCTAGGTCGTTTAACCAAGTCGGTGGAGAACAAAACCCGAGCTAAATACCCTATTTTCTTTCTTTGACAAGTAATCCACCGGAACAGCAAAATCCCAGCGGGGCGCAGGAGGAACGGCAGGCCCTGGGAAAAACAGAATGCTAACGAGGCCTGGAGGGGGCGGAAGGCGCACCCAGATTAGGGCGCCCCGGGCCGCCTCCCTTTGAAGTGCACCTTTCCAGCCCGCTCGCTTGATGTCCTCCACCCCCTTCTGGGGACACAGAAAGGAGCCGATAGAAAAGCTGGAGACTCTCGCCTCAGGTTCTGACTCACTCCTCCTGCTGTCCACCCCTCATTTCTGTTGCTTTTGACCTGTTTGCTTCTGACCGCCTTCATGAGTCCCTGGGAGGAGAAAGACAAAAGTGTGTCCCTCCATCCCTCCGCATTTAACTCCAGTATCTTAGTAAGAAGTGAATGAGCTCGGGGCATGAATAAAGGGTGATAATAAGACTTGAGACTCTGCCATGTGCCAAGTGCTGTTCTACTGGCCTTATATTATGCCCGCTAGTATTACAGGTGGGGAGATTGAGGCACCAAGATGTTAAAGAGCTCACCCAGATTATAAAGCTAGTAAAAGTTAGAGCCACAAATACATACGGTTCTAAATACAAGGTTCTGCTTCCTCTTAGAACACAAGGAAGAAGATTAAGGAATGACTTCTTTGGCTTTTCTGTCCCATGAGCTGTCCTTTCTCCTTCCTTCTCATTCTTTCTTCCATGGTTTATTTATCTTAGGGGCTTCATTATTTTCTGCCAAGTAACTTCTCTAACACAGCTCCCTGTCTCCACATTTCTCACACAGGGCCTGGATGGGAGATTGCAGCTGCCCCTGACGTATTGAAGCATCAGTCATCAGGATTGGGTTCTGCCCACCTGTTGTGTAGACATCCTTCTGGACCTGTATCATGGGAATGCCTTGGGTTGAAATAATAATTTTCATAGGTTCTGCCAACTCTGTTAGTGATGTCAGTTGATTTACATTCAGCACATGATATTTAATTCCCTTAATAGTTGCATTGCAATTCTAGCACTAACTTTCTTTTTTCTATTTTTCCTGTGGAAGAATGTTAGCATTGAAAAATATACAAATGGCCATGCAACAATGTAAAAACTTTGGGGTAGAAAAAGTCTTTCAAAAGATGAAAATATCTTTAAAGTTCCAAAAAAGATGAAAAGGTCAGGTCTATTATTCTATGAGGACCTGTTCTCTTTTTCTTTGGGGGAAAAAAGTCACTTTAGTCTTTGTGGTTATAAAGCCTAACATCTGACACTGCCATTGGCCTATGTTAAGTGTTCTAGCACACCGATTTAATAACCTTTTTCATTTAACTGGTGAGCACTTACTAAGTCTCAGGCTTTTCAAGGTGGAAAAGTAAGCAAGAAGAATGGAGCCCTGTATAACTTTCATATATCACGTACAATACTTAGTACAAACATTCCCATGATACACTGTGTATGAGAGTGTTTTACTTTCTTTGCTTCCTATAGTTTTTTCCCTGTTACTGATGAGAATTCCTGTAAATATGATGAGGAAGAGATCGATGATGGTAATGATGATGACGAACAACTAAATCCAGAAACTCATTTGCAGTTTTAAAAATACTTTCACAAAAAAGGTAAGTCAAAATTATGTGCTATTGCCAAAGCTTTATGATCAAATGTTTAGGAAAAGATAATTTATTTTTTGTAACAAATAGCTTTTACTGTATTTATTCACTTCCACCCCAGGATTTCCTCCCCTTCTCTTATTTTAACAGTGAACAATTGCACTTAGCAATGTAAACATATGAACTGACAGCTAAGATAATAGTTTAAAGTTTGTCGTTTTTACTTGAAAAAATATAATGGGTTTAATATAACCCTTTGCCTCACATATTTGCAGACCTTGTGTGTTTGTGTACCTGTGTTTAAAGCAAGTGACCAGTCTATTTCAGTGTCACAGTGAAATGTAAATTCTATAAATTCTTCTAAAAATTAAACTGTGTGGGTACGAGTATCTTGCTGTTGTCAGCAAAATCAACACTACTTGTCCTTGCCAACATTTTTTTTTATCTTATGGGACATTTTCTTTTTAAAAGAAAGAACCATGAACAACCTTACAGCGATGAAAGCTCCCTCCCTCCCCCTTTGGAAAGCATAGGAGAGGTGGCAGATCTGGCCATCGGAGAACAAAGGGCCAAACAGTGAACCTGAGATGGTGAAATAAAATGTAACATCAACAAAGAAAGGGCCATAGATAAATAGTAAAAGGACCAATTTGCCACAAAAAACCTATTGACGTTTTCCCAGAGTCCAGGCGAAGCGCTGGTGACCGGTTAATATTGGAATGTTTTCCTAGGGTTAAAAGGAGAACCGGCAGCAAGTCTGCTCAGAATTTACAAAGTGTTTGAATAACACGGACGGTGTTTTGATAACACGTTTTTAGTGGAGGTGAAAATAATAGTATTTATTGAGACATTTATATGGGCCCCCTTGGTTGTGGGTGTTTGGGGCAGGGGGAGAGGTAGACCATACATCCTTGCACTCACCTATAACTCACTTCTGTAATTTATTCATACATGTGTATATTATTTGATGTGTAATAGTCCTTTTACAACCAAATGCTTCTCGGTTTTTCTTTTAAAAGATCAGTGCATTGGTAGTAGTTACCTTTAAGGGGGAGAAAGAGATCAAGAAGTCATCTGGTTGAGTTGGCAGTAACCGTGCTATCAGACTAAGACAGTGGCATAAAGTTAGTATTATTCCTCAAGACAATAGAGCACAAGATCTTTCATATGTTCACACACAGGCTTGGCCTTCGCTTCCTTGTGGCCTTCAAAAGTTCCTGCTTGCTCCATCTCAGGCTGAACCGTGCAAGATTTGAGTTAATCCAGCCAGCATTTGGGTCTGGGGTTTCCAGGGGTCTCCACATTTCCTCCCCAATGTTGATGTTTTTGTTCAATGTATTCCAATACACTGTCAGTTGAGCCACATAAAACCAGGCACCTTTCAATAAATGTCTCATTTGGATTTCATGAAGCTTGGGGTGTAATTGAAATCAAACAGCAAACAGGCTGGAAGGCTCTGTTATTTGCCCACCCAATCTAAGGAGAGTGCTACCTGACATGTTCCCTGAAGCCACTGCTTTAGCTTTCTTTTTTGTTCTCATTTCTGGAAAGGACTGTTTGGCTTTTGAAATGGAGCTGGGACATGTGTAAATACTTTTTGCCTTTTTTACTTGGTAATAAGTAACATTTACCTAGCAAAAGGAAAGCCCATTCCAAGAAGAAAATCACCAATTTGCTCATCTATAACTCAGTATTTCAGATAGTATATTTCATATGTAATAATAATATAATTAGTTATTTCACACAAAAGAACCATTTAATGAGAACCATTACATTATCTTTATTCAACAAAAAAAATATTCATAGTTGTAACAATGCTATCCATTATTTTAAAGAATGTTAATATATACTTGTAAGTATAATATAATATATAGTATAATAATGTTACAGACTCAAAAACCTTGAGTCCCACAAATTTGTAGAACCTGAATTTTTATTTTCCTTGAATTTGTCTTTGCCTCTGCATCTGTAAAATGCATTGAAGTTTGGATAAAATAACGGATTTATTGGGGAGGTAAGGAGATAAAACCGAAATTCACTGCCCACCAAGAATCAATACAAATCCTAATTATACATACAGGGTATTTATATTTAATAATTAGGTGGCACTCAGTACTGTACTCATACACTGTCAAGAGCTTGCTCTGGGGCTGGAATAAAATCAACCCTTTCTGATGTGGCGTGGAGGACAGCTGGCTCGCGTTATTCGCGCCAGAGTGGGTCGGAACGATGCCTGTTGCCTGCAGTGGCACTTTGCCACGCGAAGCGCTTCCCTAACCACTTCAAAAGCATTTTGAAGGGACACCAAGGCCTGCTTCTTTCTGTGTTAAAGCGCAAAATTGCCATGTACCTCAGCCACCCGGTCTCCTCCCTATTTTGCACTTAAATATTCTAGCTCAGGTCGAGGCTAACGTAAAGTTTTAAGTAGGACCCACCAGCACAGGGCTAGGTGGCGGTAGCCGCCCCAGCGCCTGGCCGGTTCGGTTCCTAGCGCTCGCGTACCCCTCACCGAATCTCCGCGTTGAAAATCATGAAGTCTTCAAAAGCGCTGTACTATTTGAAAAATCCATCTTCAAAACTTCCCTAGGTCAAAACGAAACTAAAGCAAGGAAGGTAGGAAGGGACAGTGGAGTGATCACAGCTGCGCCAAGCCGGAGCTAAACTGATGCGGGAAAAATGCAGGAAGCGCAGGGCTGAGCGCAGTCAGTCCCGGTGCTTTCTGCGGATCTGCTCCGGGTTGCTCTGGTCCAGGCCACTGACCCAGCCTACTCATCTTAACTAGCTCCCTCCCTCTCTTTGTCCTTTGACCCTGAAAACTTTCTTGCTCTCCTGGTTTTCCCCAACACACACACACACACAAACACACCCTGTGATAAATGCCCTGGAGAATCCGAGCGCACTAAGAACCGCCTCACTCACTGAAACCCAGACATGCAGATGTTGGTGCTGCTGTGGTTTGAACCTGGGTTGGAAAGCTTCGCTCTGCACTACGTTGGCGTGTGTGCTCTCAGCAAATCCTGCGGCCACCTCATCTGTTGTGGGCAAAGAGTTTCCCGTGTGATCGCGTTTGGTTGGGGAAGCAGAGTCCCAACATCTCAGCCGGAAAATGCGCTCCCGCAGCTTTTACTGGCGGCGTCAGTAATTGCTTATTAACAGCGAATATTGGGACCTCATATCCTCAACAAAACGTGCCCCCCCCCGCTTCAATAATAGTAAAACAAATAAAATATGACTGCACCGGCCTTGACTCTATCTGCAGAAACACAGCGAATAAACAGGCAGCTGGGAAAAGTGGCTTAGTTCAATATCAAACTGATTATTTCACTAATTATTCTACCTTCTGCATTTCGCCGCAGAGTGGCGGCTCAGGGAATCCTAACCGCACGGGAGCTAGGGAACCTTTGTTTCTTGGTGTCAGACCCAACAGAAGATGGGGGGAGGAATGGCTGGGAGAAAATCTGGGATTCAGCAAGACTGAGCACCGTGGATTTTAAAGTGTAAGAAGTAAAAGTGATCGCCTCCCTGAGAGCAAGCGTGTTGGCGTGGGGGTGCGAGTGTTAGTCTGGGTACCGGTACCCCACCCCACACGGGCTTCTCATACGAAGCTGAAAGTCTAGTTTCTCTAGGATGTCTATGTGCCCTCATGGTCCCAGAATCCAAAAGCCGAGCGCGGAGTTTCCTCTTCACAAACCCTTCCCTTTGGATAAAAGAATGGGACCAAATTTAAAAAAAAAAAAAGAAAAGAAAAGAAATGGTTCTTGTGTGCTAAAGGCCAGGAAGTCCTTCTCTGTCGAGTGGAAGGTGTGCCTTGAAGTTACACCTTACAATAAGGAAAGAGGCTTCTCTTGCGCCTTTCTCCAGCTTGCCCCAGTTCCCCACCCTCGGCCCCGGCGCGCTCCCCGCAAGCAGACAGCGTAAAAAATCTTTCTCTCTGACAGCTAAAACCGGTTCTAGCCTCCTCCTCCGCGCAAAGCGCTACGATGACTTCTGTATCAAAGGTGGAAACCCACTACCGGGACCTCAAATCCTGTTCCCTTAAACTCCAGAGAAATCGAGGAACCAGGATTGATTCTCACAGCCGGACAAAGTTTCCCCTCCCCCAATAGGCTAAAGGACAAGAAAGTCGTAAGCGACTAGATCCAATTAGTAAATGCCTAATTGAATTAGTGTCACTTCTATCAGCCAATAAGAAAGTCCCCGGCGGTGGGGCCGCGAAGCCACTCCTTGCTTGCACGTATATAAAGTAGCTAGTGACAGCCCTCAAGTTTCCAAGTGACCAACTTGACCAAGGATTTGGTAATCCAGAAGGGGCAGGAAAGTGTGAGCTAGCGGGTAGAGGAGGACAAAGAGCTAAGTCCCTTTCTCCCCGGGTGTGAGTGTGGGAGAAGAGCGAGGAGCAAGAGGGGCAGAAAAGGAAAAGGGAGTGTATCTCGGTCAGTTGGCACCTCCTGCCTTCAAACTCCGTGCGCTTTCCTTTCGGAAAGGATACCGGACTCAGAGCGCGCCATCGAGCGCGTTAGCAGCCCTCGAGTCTGCAGGTGGGTAGTCCAGGCGCCGGAGGAAGGGGAAGTTACCTTCCCCTCGGAAGAGGGCGCTGGCTCCCCCATCCTGCCTTTATAATAAGGCCACCGGAGGAGAGGAAGCCACCAGCTGCCGTCTGCGCTTTGCAAAGCATGCAGTTAGGGGAGCAGCTTTTGGTGAGCTCAGTCAACCTGCCTGGCGCGCACTTCTACCCGCTGGAGAGTGCGCGAGGTGGCAGTGCAGGGAGCGCAAGCCACCTCCCAGGCGCGGCCCCCTCGCCTCAAAGACTGGACTTAGACAAAGCGTCCAAGAAGTTCTCAGGCAGTCTCTCGTGCGAGGCGGGAAGCGGGGAACCCGCAGCAGCCAGCGCGGGGGCCCCCGCAGCCATGCTCAGTGACGCCGACGCCGGGGACGCCTTTGCCAGCGCCGCGGCAGTGGCCAAGCCAGGGCCCCCGGACGGCCGCAAGGGCTCCCCCTGCGGGGAGGAGGAGCTGCCCTCTGCAGCTGCAGCTGCGGCCGCAGCCGCGGCCGCCGCCACCGCACGCTATTCCATGGACAGCCTGAGCTCCGAGCGATACTATCTCCAGTCCCCTGGGCCCCAGGGCTCTGAGCTGGCTGCTCCCTGCTCGCTCTTCCCGTACCAGGCGGCGGCTGGGGCGCCCCACGGATCTGTGTACCCGGCTCCCAACGGGGCGCGCTACCCCTATGGCTCCATGCTGCCCCCCGGCGGCTTCCCCACGGCTGTGTGCCCACCCGGGAGGGCGCAGTTCGGCCCCGGAGCCGGCGCGGGCAGTGGCGCGGGCGGCAGCAGCGGCGGCGGCGGCGGCCCCGGCACCTACCAGTACAGCCAGGGGGCTCCGCTCTACGGGCCATACCCTGGCACAGCGGCAGCGGGATCTTGCGGAGGATTGGGAGGCCTAGGGGTTACGGGTTCTGGCTTCCGCGCCCACGTCTACCTATGCAACCGGCCTCTGTGGCTCAAATTCCACCGCCACCAAACTGAGATGATCATTACGAAACAGGGCAGGTGAGAGGAGCGGGGAGGGGCCCTTGGGTGGGAGGGTAAAGGATGAATGTGTGGTCCTGGGGAAGGCCGGGATGAGGGAGCTCTGCCCCATTCACTGCTCGCTCTGCTTGGACTGTTTTCCCTCTGCGCTCAGTAAGTCGCCGTAGACTCGCATAGTGTCCTTCTCGGAGTGCACACTGGCAGCGGCCGTGTGTGCAGTGTGCTAATGTTTCCGCTGCATTCTCCTCTCGTCTTCCTCACCTGAACTAACCAGGAGGAGGAAGGAGAAATGGAAATTCGGACATGTGTACAAGCTAGATTCTCTGGATTCTCCAGCTCAGCAATATGCTGGTGCATGCCTGCAGGCGGGCGAGGAGCCACGGGTGGAGAAAGGCGCTAGAGCTGGCCACCTGAACGCAGTAGATGGGCTCCTGCAGTTTTAGGCGCCAGGGTCTCCGCGGGGTGCCTCTGGGAGGTGGGCGTGAGGACTAGCGAGGCAGTCTCTGAAGGTTGCTGGGAGTAGATGGTTAGACCAACCTTGGAGCCAGACATGGCTCGGTCGGTACTTGAGAAAATTCTGATACACATCCAACAGCTAACCGTGGTTCCTTCTGGCAAAGTGAAGGGTGAGTGTGGGAGAAAGGCGCTCAAGTGGATTTTTAGCCTCGTGTGTGTGTGTGTGTGTGTGTGTGTGCACGTGCGCGTGCGTGTTTAAAACAAGAGCAACTTGGTGTTTCCTAGTACTTGGGCATTTAAAAATTAATAATTTTTAACTTCCTCGGAGAAAATGAGCATCTGAAAGGGCCAGGAATTTGGGGAGAGGGCTCAGCAGCAAGGGAATTTGGTAACTACTGTTGCTGGGGCAAATTAGTTTGGAAGAAAGGAAGCTGTTCTAAGAGTCGCCAACTCCAAAATATTTGAAATAGTTTTGGGCCACTTGATCTACTAACTGTTCTGCTTATTGCAAACTTTTAAATGTCATGCTCTGACCCTATCCCAGGTATCAGGGGAACCCGCCAGTGTCTCGGCCGGTTCTCAGCATGGGCGCCTGGATTCAAATCACTTTTCCTGGTTCTGTTCCCTTGCACAGGCGCATGTTTCCTTTCTTGAGCTTCAACATAAATGGACTCAATCCCACCGCCCACTACAATGTGTTCGTAGAGGTGGTGCTGGCAGATCCCAACCACTGGCGCTTCCAAGGGGGCAAGTGGGTGACCTGCGGCAAAGCCGACAATAACATGCAGGGTGAGAAAAGAGGAACCTGAGCCTGGGAGGAGCGGGATGGCAGAAATTGGGCCCTTGACTCAGACAGACAACTCACACTTAAATCTAGTACGTTTTTCTTCCAATCTGAGGCCTAGAGGTGTTAGTATGAGTTTCTTTGTGTTGACTGATGGAGAGCAGAATTGCTAAGTCGGACTTCTTGCCTACCGATATATAGATATTTAGATCCTTTAACTATGACTACCCCAGCCCCCAACCTCTATGTCTGACAAATTAATAGCCAGAAGCTCGCTGGGTAAAAATGGCTCCTGGTAGTCTAATGTTCACTGAGAAAGACCTGGCTAAGGTTGAGTTCCCCCGTAAAAGTCCAACTATCTTCCATCAGGTGTTGCCCTTCAAATTTTAAAGGCCCCAAATTGACCTTCCAGAATCATTTCCTCTTAGCTCCATTTTTTTAAATTTTGAAATACTGTTAATGCCTTGTTAAAGGAAGACTGCAAATAGAAGGGCCCTAGGCAGGCTATCACTGGAGTCATACTGGTCTCCCCTGGCTTCCTTAAGCAGCTTTTGATGGGACGCTTGAGCTGTAAGTCTAGCTCTTGCATCTTGCCCATAGCTAACAAATGTCCTTTCCCTTCCCTCATTTCTAAACAGCTCTATATGCTTGGGTTTTGTGTTTTGTTTCATTTCCTCTTAGGTAACAAAATGTATGTTCACCCAGAGTCTCCTAATACTGGTTCCCACTGGATGAGACAGGAGATTTCCTTTGGGAAATTAAAACTCACCAATAACAAAGGCGCAAATAACAACAACACCCAGGTAGAGTGACAGTGGAGGAGGGGATGTCTTCTGGCTCTGGCTATAGATCTCTTTTCTAAGGATAGCTCATATTGTTTTCCAAGGTATTTATAATATTTGCAGTGAAGGCTTGTTTGCTTAACTATTTCTAACCTTTTTTTTTATATTGACCTTTCTCATTTTCACTTCTTTATTGGATTTCAGTAACAGTGAGTTGATTATTAGGAACAAAAATACTAAAATCTTTCGGGAATTTAGAAAATCAAACCCTCATACCCAGCTATGTTTTTAAAGTAGCAATAACAAGATCTTTAAAATAGCAGTAAGCAAAGAAACCTGTTGGTGGGAAGCATTCAGGAGTCCCACGCTAAAATAGATAATTTGTCAAAAATCTACTTTTGTTGAATCCCTGAAAGACTTTTAGATTTGGCAACTTTTTTTTGTACACTTTCCAGATGATAGTCTTACAGTCTTTACATAAATACCAACCACGACTGCACATTGTTGAAGTTACAGAGGATGGTGTGGAGGACTTGAACGAGCCCTCGAAGACCCAGACTTTTACCTTCTCAGAAACGCAGTTCATTGCAGTGACTGCCTACCAAAACACTGATGTGAGTGTTCGAAACATCCCAAGAATCTCTAAAGCAAAGGTCCAGTGATAAGCTCTCAGTGACTGTTTTTCTCCCCTATCTAGATTACTCAACTAAAGATTGATCATAACCCCTTTGCAAAAGGCTTCAGGGACAACTATGATTCGTAAGTGCAGCTTTTATTCACACTTGCATGATCTTTGAACGGGGCATACCTCATATAATTTGCTGAGAATTGTAGAAAAAGGTTTCTTGTTTGGGACTTTTACCTATTTGTATTTTTGCATATTTTTTGTCTTTACTAATCTTGCTTTAGAATTTTCACAAAAGAGTTTTGTTAATTTCTAAAGAAATGTTAAGGGCTTAAAAATGAGGAATTTTTTTAACATTTGAGTATAGACTTACAATTTTAAGAATCTGCATTTATATACCTTCCTTTCCATTTGATCCAACTATTTTATCATCCTAAGAGCAGATATTATTACTCCTCCCCCACTTTTTTTACATAAGAAAAACCCGAAACTAAGAGGATGTCATTTCACTACATGCAACAGCAAGGCCCTGTTGTTTTTAAAATTGGAGTGTTCTAACACCATAGCCAGTGTTCTTTCTATCACGTTTACAAGGCAGGTTTGCTCTGAGTTTTTTTTTTAATGTTCCAGGGACCTGTAAGGATGGATTTTTTTTTGCAGTTTAAATACTTAATGCCCAGAGGAAACTTTTTCTTATATGCTGGGAAACTTTTTCTGATAAGCCAAGAATCTAGCTAACTTGGGCCTCCCTCCATAAAGTGTGAGGACATCAATGCATTTCCTGCCTCTGTGCTTCTAGTCCAAAAGACCAGTGCTCTCAGTAAAGTTAACTGATGCCACAGTCTTTGCGATTTCCGGGAGGCGGTTTTTGTTTGGGGACAACCTTAGGGTTTTTTTTTTTTTTAAGTGTTTCTCTTTATATTGTAGCATGTACACCGCTTCAGAAAATGACAGGTTAACTCCATCTCCCACGGATTCTCCTAGATCCCATCAGATTGTCCCTGGAGGTCGGTACGGAGTTCAATCCTTCTTCCCGGAGCCCTTTGTCAACACTTTACCTCAAGCCCGATATTATAATGGCGAGAGAACCGTGCCACAGACCAACGGCCTCCTTTCACCCCAACAGAGCGAAGAGGTGGCCAACCCTCCCCAGCGGTGGCTTGTCACGCCTGTCCAGCAGCCTGGGACCAACAAACTAGACATCGGTTCCTATGAATCTGAATATACTTCCAGCACCTTGCTCCCATATGGTATTAAATCCTTACCCCTACAAACATCCCATGCCTTGGGGTATTACCCTGATCCAACCTTCCCTGCAATGGCAGGATGGGGAGGTCGAGGTTCTTACCAGAGAAAGATGGCAACTGGACTACCATGGACCTCCAGAACAAGCCCCCCTGTGTTCTCTGAAGATCAACTCTCCAAGGAGAAAGTCAAAGAGGAAATTGGCTCTTCTTGGATAGAGACACCCCCTTCTATCAAATCTCTAGATTCCAATGATTCAGGGGTATACACCAGTGCTTGTAAGAGAAGGCGGCTGTCTCCTAGCACCTCCAGTAATGAAAATTCTCCCTCCATAAAGTGTGAGGACATTAATGCTGAAGAGTACAGTAAAGACACCTCAAAAGGCATGGGAGGGTATTATGCTTTTTACACAACTCCCTAGAGTATTTTGACCTCATAAAAATTAGCTAACTTTTTGCAGATGGACCTGGTGGTGTTTTATGTTGTCTTCTTTGCCTAGGTTGCCAAAAAGAAGTTTGCCTTCCACCTTGATGCATCCTGTTTTGTGCAATTCTATTAAAGAAGGTGCCAAAGCTTTTTGATTGCTGCAGGTAACTGAAATAAACCTAGCATTTTTTTCCTTTTTTAAATAAAATTAATGGAGGACTACAAAGTTTTTTAAAATTTGAAGGTTGTTCAAGGTTCTGGATTTATTTATTGGAAACACTAAACATTCAGGAAGTAGGCTGGGAACATTGAATACCCAGGGCTTTCAGATGAGTTGAAACCTTTGATTCTCATTTCTATTTGTAAATCTTAAAGCAAATAGAAACTGAGTGTTAGGGTGTTTTGGCTTCTGGAAGAGAAGGGCTGGGGCTTATACTTCAGCAGGGGACTTTTTGCTGTTACAGTACGCCAGGGGCAAAAGATATAGGCCTGGGAATCAAAATTTTTTGAAAGTGCTCATTTTACCTGACATTGATTCTTCCCAGGCTTTTTGGAACAAGCCATGTTTGCCCTAGTCCAGGACTGCCTCACTCAAGACATGCTAGGCCTCTTCTGTGTGCCAGTAGGACTCAGAAGAGAGCAAGGGACTGAGTCACCAAAAAAAAAGAGGGAGAATTTTAAAGTGTACAGTTGTGTGTGTTTAGATACACTGTAGAATAATGTGGAATATATTGTACAAATAGTCTCCATAAGTGTCCGGGATAATGTAAAATTGGTGCTTTGGCTTTGTAAAGAATTTGCGAATCACCCAACAGCTGCAGGGGCGAGGGGGGTTAGTTTCATCATCCCCATGATGTTTGGGAATACTCTGTTTACTTCTTAGATAGTTAAGAATGTATTCAGCTATTCTGTACTAACTTGAACTGTGTTTAAGGAAAACTCCTGTTTCAGCCTCTTCCTTCCGCCATGCCCTCTCCCCAACTTGGTAATGTGAACAAACTGAAAACCTAACGCCACAGCTCCTATAGGCTTTTTAGAGATCTTGAATTTTTATGTACAGTCTTAGTCATTTTTAATAAATGTGGTTCATAAAGGGAATGGGCATAGCTTTCTTCCGTACCGTGGGGGTTTTAGGGTTCTCATTTTGCTTACTCTTCCATTCTTTTCCAGGGTGAACATTGCCTCACTAACTCCCCTCCCCCATAGAAGGCTCTAGAATCTCTAACTGGATACTGTAGTCAGGAGGGGGTGGCCGGTGGGGATGCTTTTGTTTATCTTCTTTTTTCCTTGAAATGGAATAGGGCTATTTCCTCACCTCACCGGGTAGTCCAGACAATGGATGGGCGGGGGGTCCTCAGCTCTGCCAGCGAAGAGAGCGCGGCTGCAGTGAGGCAAGATTGCCCACGTCAGGGTTAATCCAAGCCTCGACAAGCTCCCCTCCGGCCCTAGGACCCGGCTCTGCCACGTCCTTGACCACTGAGTTCTCTAGGCTTACTGGGGCCACCCGTCCTTTGGCTACGTAGGCTCCGCGGGAACCCCCGTCGCTCTTTGAGCGCCCACGAGTTCCGGGTCCCTGAGGTGCGGCACGGCGCCGGGGGCTCCCCACAGCTGGGCTTCTGCTCCCACCTGCGGCTTTCTTCTGAGCCGAGACCCCGAGCACCCGCCCGCCGCGGATGGCTCGCCTCGGTAGCTGCTGAACAGCTTTGCCCGCAGCCAAGCTGGGCCCGGAACGCTGGGGCTGCCGCAGCGGCTGGGGGCGGGCGTGACAGGCATAAAGGAGGATTCCAGTCATTTCGCGACCCGCCATTCTGCAAACGGCGGTCGGGGAACGGTTCACCTCGAGCATCGTTCCATTTATTTTGCTCTTATTCCCTGGGAGAACGAAGGCCATCCCACTCCCTGGCGGAACCCTGGGCGGGTGGAAGAGTTAAACAAGTAGGGCGGTGGACCCTTTGTCACCCTGCCCCGCCAGATGTCCCGCCAGGCTTATCTGCAGACGGTTTCAAGCCCAGCTTGCAAACCTTTCCAAGCCCCTCCTGACCCTCCCGGGGTAAAGGTCTGGCTGGGAGGGTCATTCTGCTAACTGCGTGGCGCGGAAATGCAGCTGCTAAGAGGATTAGCTGCTGGCAGGCGAGCAATCAGCCGGGACCTCCTCCCCTTCTGAGCCCAATTAAGGCCGCTAGGAGCTGTACCTTGACTGTCCGGTCTCCCATCCCCTCCATCCTTCTGGGGTCAGTCCGAGCTGCCCATGACCTTGGGGGCTCCATCTACAGCTCTAATGGTGACCGTTCAAAGCCTTAGGCGAAGCTCTCTGAATTTTACCGAGAATCTGAGGGTGAAATCTTTGGAGATTTGCTTTTTATTATTTATTGTGTGGATGAGAGATTTAAACTGGGAAAGAGGAATGATAGCCCGCTTATCTTGGGCAGCGCCCTCTCCTTACCCCTTACCTCGGCTTCCAACCATCGAGTTGGGCGATGCGATGGAATTTCAAAACGATGCTCTGTTTCTGCCCTCTAGAAAGCTCGAAAATGCTAATCACTGCGGGATAAAGCCGACTCTGGCCCTAGTCTATTTCGAGTCCTGTATATTTTTGCACCATACAGTAAAAAGAACCTGGTACTTGTGAAAAGTCCCTCACAGTGTTTAAAAGAAACGTAAGTGGCTGAGTGGCCCCAATTAACACCTTGTGATAAGGCATTCCTAAGATGGAGTGTCAGACACCAAATTGTGAAGAGATGTATCTAATTAATCCTCCTAGGATGACACCGATAAACAAGCCTCGATTTAAATAAAGATCAAGGGCTCGGCGCCCCGTTTGTTTACATTCTCTTCCAGGGTCCCGGCGTTTGCACTAGAGCAGGCGGTGTTCCCTGCGCTGGGCGGAGACTCTAGCCTGGGGGTCAACTGAATCGCCCCGTTCACATCTCGGTTTGCTTCTCCATTCTTGCCACAGAATAAATAAATAAATAAACACAAGTAAAACAAACTGCAACGAAAACGGAAAAAGCAGTGCAAAGAAGACCTGACAGAGTTGGAAATACTGTTATTAGCCATTGTCCACTGTCCACGCGTGCCCTTTACATCGCCACTTTTGGGGTTTTCGCTTGGGGACCATGGAGGGCGCATTAGAAGAGGGAGGAAAGGAGCAGCCCACAAGTAGACCTTGGAATTGTTTTCTGCTTTGGGGAGAATTCTGAGCTAGGCCTTCCACCCCCACCCCGCCCGGCACGAGATAACTCCCAGTGGTTACTGGATTCCTCTGCGCAGAAGCTGAGGATTGCTGAAACGCAGGGTAGCTGTCCTGGGGGTGGAGGAAAGCTGGGAAAGGCGGGAAGAGTCAGGAGAGAACTTGGGGAGGTGGGGAAGCTGCAAGGAGCGTGCGGTATTTCCGCCCCGTGCTGGAGCCTGGATTTGAAGACCATTTAAAGCCTGCAGCAATGTATCCCCCAACCCTATGTTCGAGTTTGAAAGCTCCAAAACGGCTTTTAGTTCCTATTTTCCTCCTTCCAGCCCCCTTTAATTAGCTGGGTAAAGACAGATTCATGATCTTCCCTCTCCTCTGCAGTTGTTTCTTTCTTTCTGAATCAAACATGGGAAGAAGGAGAAATACAAGTTTTAAAAATCTCTGCGGGTGTCATGGAAACGTTCTGGAATAGAAACATTCCCGAATGCCTTTTGATTTTTAGTGACATTTAGCCGCTATTAGGGACAAAAATTAAAATCTTCCCGCTTCCAGTCTTCTCGACGCTGCGTCCTGATTCTTTCTGGCTCACACAGCTTCGTTGCCCCCACCCCCCGCTGTAAGCCGATTCCAAAAGTTTAGCTTTCACTGAGAAATTTCCAAATCACCGAGAGACTCTTTTCACTGGGAAATTTGGAAAAATCTGTTGGTGAGCCCTATTGAGTTCTCTATGAAAAATATCCGTCACCACACCCCTGATCGATCAAGTTCAGGCTTTCGAATGGAGGAACTCCGCCCGGGCCAGCGCTGGAAGACTCGAACCTAGGAACCCCTCCGCCTGCTCCTGTCTTCGCCTGGAGTCAGATTTCCTCCTGCTGTCCGCAGAGGCCGGCGCCCAGCTCACACTGGTAGGGTTCGCAGGATTTCCCGCGCTCCAGAACCCGACTTGGCTGGTGCCTGAGCGGTTCTGGGTAGACTTGAAGATACAGACAGCGGGTTAAAAAAAAAAAAAAAAAAGGACAATGTGACTCTAACATTGGCGGATTGGTGGCTGTGAATTTCTTCTTATGGCTAAAAGAAAACTTAAACTTCTGGAGATACGCACAGGAGTGCGCACTCGCGCACAGATTCCCGGGTCTTCTCCGTCCCGGGAGTCGTTGGGGACGCGCATCACCGTCTCCAAAGGAAGGAGTTAGCTGCGTCAGAAGCTAAACAGACGCTCAGCATCGGTCCCCAAAGTGCGCGGCGAAGCATGGGCAATGCTTCTTTCAGGCAGCACTCCCCATTTTAATTTTCCCCTAATTCCTTAAAATGCACCAACCTTCCTTCTATAACCCCTCGTAGAGGCAACAGGACTCGCACAGTAACTTTTACAGCTTCACGTTTGACCCAACTTTCCCCACAAAGCTGATAGGGAAGAGCACCGCGCATCTAGCCCCTGAGTTTCTGCACAGGACAGCAGCCACCGTCCTCCTCCGGGCTGCGGGCAGCCTTCGCCATCTGGTGGTCGTCACGAGTAAGGATCTCCCAGCTGAACAAGGCTGCTTCTCACTCTTAAAAAGACTCTGCTTTGTCAGGTCCTGAACCGTTCTGTAAAAAAGCCTTTTCTTCACCCCACTTCTTCCTAAGGTGGGAGGAAAAGCCTGAAATTGGGAATTCTAAGACTTAAGTTCTAGTTCTCGGCCACGGCTTACTACCTGCAATGTCTTCAGCTTCACTGAGCATCATTGAGGGGGACTTCTGACAACACCTGGAGCCGTGAAAATGAGATTATAAACGTAACTGCCTTGTAAATCGTTAAGTAGCTCTAAATATCAATAGGTTATATTAATTACTAATTTTATAACATGATACATATTAGTACATTTAGATTTATTAGCAAAGGAATATATATACCTAATATATTGCTAATATATATAATATATATATATGAGAGAGAGAGAGAGACTGTGCAGGCCACAACACCCAACTAGAATTTTTTTTTTTTTGAGACAGAGCCTCAAGCTGTCACCCTGCATAGAGTGCTGTGGCATTACAGCTCACAGCAACCTCCAATTCCTGGGATCAAGTGAGTCCCCTGCCTGTAGCTAGGACTACAGGTGCCCGCCACAACACCTGGCCTTTTTTTTTTGTTACAGCCAACATTGTTGTTTGGCAGGCCAGGCTGGATTCGAACCCGCCAGCTCAGGTGTATGTGGCTGGCACCTTAGCTGGTTGAGCCACAAGCACCGAGCCCCAATCAGAATATTTTTTATTAATTCAAAAATAATTACAGAAAATTGCAAACATATACAATGATAGACAGCAATGGACCTCCTTGTGTACAGATCTACCAGCTACAATAACCATCAATTGTTTCCTCTTAAAATCCTCACCCAATTCTCCACACAGAAATCCCAGAAGGGCTGTCACTAATCCATAATTATTTTCATATGAAGTCTGTTAGACTCTACTTATTTACTTATTTATTACTTACTTATTGAGACAGTCTCTTTCTGTCACCCTGGCCAGAGTGCAGTGGTGTCATGATAGCTCACTGCAACCTCCGATGCTTTGGCTCAAGCAATCCTCCTGCCTCAGCCCCTGAGGCAGGTGGGACTACAGGCACAGGCCACAGTGCTGTGGTTAATATTTCCACTTTTGAAGAGATGAGGTCTTGCTCTTGCTCAGGTAGTTCTCCAACTCCTAAGCTCAAGTGATCCTCCCACATTAGCCTCCTAGAGTGTAAGGATTACAGGCATGAACCACTGGGCCCCACGGAAAAGGACTCTTTTAAAATAGATATTACTGCCATACTGTTATCACATCTACAGAATCAAAAATACTTTCTACTATCATGATTAAATATCCAACTAGCTGTTTCTGATTGTCACATGAGATTGTTGCTATTCTTTTTGTTTGTTTCTTACAATGCTTAGTTTTCATCAGAATTGAAACATGTCCCACACATGTGGTTAAGGTATCATTTTATTGTCTTAATCTAAAGGTCTTCCCTTCCAATTTCACTCTTATTTTTTTTTCTTGCAACTTATTGAAGAAACCAGGGCATTTGTTCTGTCTGGTTTTCCAGATTCTGGATTTTGCTGATTGCATTCCTGTGGTGTTACTTTGATGAGCTATTGAGACTTATTTTTCCAGGAAAGTGTTACTGATATGAAGACTTGATCTGATTCAAAGTCTACCTTTTTAGTAATAATATTTTATAAGTGGTAATATTCCATCAGGAGACTTATGATGTTTTGCTGTGTCTCTTTGGACATGTCATTGTCCACTGATGATTCTCAACTAGATCCATTATTCTATTAAGGGATCGACAAAAGAGGTAAACTTTAATGCAGCTATTATTAGCAATTACATGCACAAGAAGGTTTTACTCAATGCTCCCTTGAGTGTAACATTGAACAAAGTGAGCCAAAAAGCCAGGTCTCAGCAGCTTCCATATCATCACAGGAAAACAACTGTAGTCTTCCAAGAATCATGGGAGATAGAAAACTGAGTGATAAACTGGACAAGGTGATAAACCGGTAAGATTTAGCAGATGAAACACATTTATAGAAGTAGTCTGATATCACAAAATTGGTAAGAAATCACATTAAACCAGTACATAACAAAGTGATAAATGTGTCTCTATTTGCTTTCATACTGCAAGGGCAAATTATCAATCTCTAATCCCTTTAAAAACATTTTTGAAGAACTCATAAGGAGGAGTGTTGCATGGAAATGATAAATGATAAAAAAGATTATCTAGTAATCTTATGGTTGTTGTAGGAGGAGAGTAATTTCATCTGTGACAAGTAAAGAGAAGTGGTTTCTTACCACATAGTTTGGAGTAGGGGAGAGGTTTGAGTAGGGAATTTGAGTGAGGAAGGGGCTGGGCAAAAGTCCAAGTTACAATTCACAGTTCACAGCCCAGAATTTTTGGAACTGGAATGGAATTGGTGACTGAGAGAAACTACAATGATAATTCCAAGAATAACAAAGATAGATTTTAACATATAGATGCCATAGTTACCATATTGTTCCCTTCCCCATCCCAGACATCAAATTGTAGCCGATTCCATAGACCACTAAGCAATCAGAATGTTTTCTGCAGTGGTCTTTGATTGTCACTATTTCTTCTTGAAATGTCTTATATTTAATGCCATGTGCACATGGCTTTCTGTTAAATAGGACTTCTTCCTAAGTTCCCAAACTAATTGTCATTCCTTGATTTACTGAATTGGAGAGCTGAGAGGTACCTTAGAGACTATTCTAGCTCTGTCCACCCCACTATAGAGAAGTAGGGACTCTGTATAAGAGTACAATGGTAATTCCAAGAATAACAAAGATAGATTTTAACACATAGATGCCATAGTTACCATATTGTTCCCTTCCCCATCCCAGACATCAAATTGTAGCCTATAGCCTCTATAGAGTACATTTGAGAGGTACCTTAGAGACTATTCTAGCTCTGTCCACCCCACTATAGAGAGTGGTTGCCCAGTGTAGACTGAGTTCAGCAAACAGGGCTGGTCCCCAGCCCCTGCTGAGCCTGCAAGCAGAGGCTTCATAGGCATTAACTGCCACCTGAGAGCAAGGGCATGGTCCCCTAATTCCAACAGAACCCTGGAGAAGTGGCTTACTGAGTGTGAACTGAGACCTGAGGGCTAGGGCGTGGCCCACTGTCTCCAGCAGGGCTGGTGATCAGAGGCTTACCAGGGGAGGACTGAGACCTGTGGCTGGAGTGCTGTGCCCTGACTCTAACAGAGCCTGTGAACAGAAGCTTGCCAGGCAGTGAACTGAGACTGGCAGGCAGGGACAAGTTCCCCTGACTCCAACTGTTCTGGCAAGGGGAGGCTAGCTGTGTGTGGCCTGAGACCGAAGGGCTGGTCCTCGTGCCCTGACTCTAACAGAACCTGCAAACAGAGGCTTGCCAGGCAGTGGACAGAGACTGGCAGGTGGGGGCATGGTACCCTGACTCCAAATGGTCTGATAAGCAGAGGCTACCTGTGTGTGGACTGAGACCTGAGGGCAAGGTCCTGTGCCCTAAATCCAACAAGCCTGTGAACAAGGCTTGCCAGGAGGTAGACTGAGACTGACAGGTGGGGGCGTTGACCCCTGACTCCAACTGGTCTGGCAAGCAGAGGCTAGCTAGATGTAGACTGAAACCAGTTGGTGGGGGTGTGGCCCCTGGCTCCAGCTGGGCCTGTGAGCAGAGAAGCAGACAACAGTGTGGATTGAGTCTGGTGGGTGGGAGTGTGGATCCCTCACTCCAATTGTCTGTTGGGGACCCTTGAATCCCTCTCTGTTGGGCAGGGTTTGCATTGCCTGAGACAAATTGGTTGGAACCTGTGTCTGGGCTGTCCACTCGGAGAAATTCTGTGGTTGACCTTTGAAGAACTGAGGGGTGGGGGCTGGGCACTGCAACTGTTTGTATCTGTTCATCCAACAGAAGAACTCTGGCAACATCAATAACCAGAGTAGATCAACCGCCCTCTCCCCCAAGAAATGACAAAGGAGATACAACTGAAGATGCCATGCATAGACAAATGGCAGCAATGTCAGAAATCGAAATCAGAATATGGATGGTAAATAAGATAAATAGAATGGAAGAAAAGATAGAAATTGAATTCCAACTGGGGAAGTAACAATAGCTGTCCTTGTCTTCATAATAAGGTAAATTTCGTTACCTTGAAAGAAAAGTCTCACAAGACTGAATTCTAAGTTTTTTTGGTTTGTTTTTGCTTTTGTTCTTAGTTATGAATTGAACCCATAGAGATGGACTTTCTTAGAGTTTAGATCCTCTTTTGGAGTTTAAAAAAGTAGTTTGATTTTTTTCCCTGTAGGGCATATAGACAGGAGGAAGGATGCTTTTTCTTTTTTTAATAATATGCATCAGTAACTTTTAATGTTTTTTGATTTTTTAAACTTTGGGATTGTACCTAAAGAAAAGATGTTTTCATTCTAAATTTAGTTTTTTTTAAGCAAGATTTCAGATTTATGAGAGAGAGGACATTTTAAAATGTGTGTATTAAAGGTTTTTTAAAAAAAGTTTTAGGTAAATGTGTGTGTATATATATAATGTATAATATATATATATATATATATACAGAGCCTCAAGCTGTCACCCTGGGTAGAGTGCTATGTCATCACAGTTCACAGCAACCTCCAATTCCTGGGCTCAAGCGATTCTCCTTCCTCCGCCTCCCAAGTAGCTGGGACCACAGGTGCCCGCCACAACGCCTGGCTATTTTTTGGTTGTAGCCATCATTGTTGTTTGGCGGGCCCGGGCTGGATTTGAACCCACCAGCTCAGGTGTATGTGGCTGGTGCCTTAGCCACTTATATAAAAGTTTATATTTTGATAGACTGATTTCTTTGCAACCAGAGGCAGAGAAGACAATCTTATCCAGGTTCTAAAAGGCTTTGATTTGCATTTAAGTTTCAGATACCTGAGGGAAAGTCACCTTTCCTTTTCTTTAAATTTTAATAGTTGGACTTCTTATAATCACATTCAAACAAACCTGAGTGAGTTCCAAAATAGAAAAGATATATAAATCCTTTGAAAATTCTCTTAGGCTGTCTCTTCTACCCCTGTTTTCACCTTCCCTCTGCCTTCATTTTACTATGCTCTCTTCCCTTCAAAGATAATCCCCCTTCTTCTCTTCCCATGAGAGTCCTAATTCTTCCAGAACCCTAACTCCCCCCTTGAGGCCTCTGTATGCTACAGCTTTCCTTGATCATTCTTCTTCCTCAACTCTCACAGCACCCACCATTTGATAGTTACATTTTGTGAGCACAGGTCTGGGGCTCACTGTGCTGACCTGAAGCAAGTGATGTAACTGTGCCCTGTGACTCAGTTTCCAGTTCCACAAATGAAGAACTCATTTGTTCGTCAAATATTTATTAAGCACTAACTATACGCTAGCACTCTTCTAGGCACACTGGGACTACTGTGGTGGAGTAAAGTTCCTGCTCTTAGGAAGTCTGTACAAGTACAGAGTTGGGGGAGGGAAGGAATTAGTTGAGTGTGTGGTTAAGAAAATGATTAAGATGATAGATTATGAAATCTAAACCAGAAGAGGAATAAAGTGGAAGAAATGAGAGCTGTGATGGAGATATAAAAAGACATGGGGAGAATAGCTCTCGTCTTGTGGGTTATTACAAAAATTGAATAAATTAGCAACACAACAAATGCAAGCTATTATTAATATTAAACAAGGAAATATATAAAAATGTTTCTAACCCTGGCACTTTGTAAGTGCTTAATAAATCTTAGCTATTTTTACTACTATTCTCTGGCTGGATGATAAATAATTTTGTGCTTCTAACCCTGTGCTGAGCACTTAGAAGATACAAAATACACATTTTTTATTTTGAATGTGGGGTATAATGAATTCTTAACAAATGTTTGCCATGTGCCAGATACAGTTCTGATTACCTTGCAAATATCGATTCACTGATCATTTGTAGTGACCCTGTGAGGCAGATACATAATCTTCAGATAACAGGGCAGGAAACTGAGGGACAGAGGTAGTCAGAAAGCATGCCTTTTACCTATTAAACTACAGAGCTACATTTTCACCCAGGCAGTCAGAATGGTGAATCCAGGTGCTTAAATACTGTGCTACATGCCTTGGGTTCATGAAGCACAATCTTAGCAAATAATTGTTCCAAAAAACCATTGATTCTCACCACACTCCTATGATAATATGATCCCCTGGGTACCAATCTTACCATGATTGGTAAGACCTAAACGCACACGTCTCTTTAGTGCCATGCGTAACTGACTGCAAAACCAGTTGTTTCCCCGCGTTCCGATGTCATTTTCTTTTTTCCCACAAGCTATTATTGTTATCAAGAAAAAAAAAATCAACTTTTTTTTTTTTTTTTTTGAGACAGAGTCTCACTCTGTTGCCCTTGGTAGGGTCACAGCAACCCTACCGAGAATCGCTTAAGCCCAAGAGCGATTGGGCTTAAGCGATTCTCTTGCCTCAGCCTCCCAAGTAGCTGTGACTACAGGCACCCGCCCATCTCCTGGCTATTTTTGTTGTAGTTGCCACTGCTGTTTTAGATGGCTGGGCTGGGTTCAAGTCCACTACCCTTGATATATAGGGCTGGCACCCTACCCACTGAGCCACAGGTGCCTCCCAGAAAAAAAAATCAACTTTTTATAGATATGGTCTACAGATTTAGTCTGACTATTATTGGCAAAATCCCAATCTGCTGACCAGATTTGGGGAAATACAGCAAAATTATTAATAAAATCATGCTATTTCTTTTTATCATACTTTAAATTCTTTGTATTGCCCACTAGAGGGCAGACTTGTGTCACCACTTTCTTTTCTGAACAGGGAAAAAATGGGGGATACCCAGTCAAGCAGGAAGAACCTGAAAACTGAGACCAAGCATTTCCTTGAAAATTAAATGTAAATGTTATCTCCTTGGCAGGGAAGTGATTAGACTGAAGGTCAGAAAAACATCTCGAGTGTGCTCTAGAACACCTCTTCCTCTGTTATCATATTCTTTTTTTTGGCAGAAAATAAGGGAAATGGTGATTCAAGGACACTAGTTCCTTCACCCTTTCTGAAATCCTCAGGCCCTCAGTTTGAAGACCAGGAGGTGTGGGAGTCAGGAGCGAGCAATGCAAAGCTTGGGAACAGGACGTGTTCTTCTGTTGGCTCGACGTTCTCACACTTGGTGCTTAGAGTAGGCAGACCGTGTGGTGCTGCCGCCATGTTCATACCGTGTTCAAGTCTCACAGTTACAGTCTGCTTGCAGAGAGAAACTGGGGGGCATTGCCCTTAATCTGGCACGCTGAGTAGGCTGCTAGTGTTCCCTGACATGCACTAACAGGGTAACATCAGTGCCCCATTCCATGCTGTCAGTCCTGTTCCTATTCCAAACACTTGGGAGTGAACAAGGCAAAGAGGGTGAGGGAAGGACGTGATCCCAGGTCCATGATCTGCCTTTCTGAACGTGCTAGAAGCCGGGAGCTTCTACCTCCCACAACCTGTTAAGTGCCTCATAGCTGAACTGGATCACAAGGTCTCAAGTGTAGTTAGAGTGGAGGAAAGAGCATTAGTCTCTTCTCCAGAACCGGAAGTAGAGATAATTGAAGAAAAGCAGAATTAAAAGCAAAACCAAAACCTTGAGGATTAAGTGTCTAGATGGAAGGAATGGGCCCCTCTCTTGTTCAGATCCTCTCTCTTGCAAAGACCTCATGTGGTTGGGCTGTGGACCCAAAAGCGCAGCTCTTCATATGAATGCATGCGACTCAGAACTCAATTCTTCAGGCCTAATGGCCTGTCTCACCCCCTCATCTGCTTTAACACAAAAGTTATTGGCCCCAGGGGATGAAATTGCAGATAGTATCTAGCCTTCTATACACTGTGTTCTTTTTTTCTATACATACACATCTGTGATAATATTTAATTTATAAATTAAGACAATGAGAGGTTATCAACAATAATTGATCATGAAATAGAACAATTATGAGTTCTGTAATAAAATTATGTGAATGTAGTTTCCTCTCAAAATACGGAGCTGTAATGTTTTCAGACTCTAATAAGTAACTGAAACCTCAGTTTGTGAAACCCTGAATATGAGAAGACACGTATTTACATTTTGGGCACTTAGAATTCTCAGGAACCAGGACGAACCTTTATTTTTGTCTCCCTAGGGTCCATCTTCCCTAAGGTTTCCACCAAGAAAAAATAAAAGATATTTTTCTGAGTAGCATTATTTCCCTTTCATTATAGAGAGGTTTGGAGGATGGAGTGAGAGGATCCTGATTTCTAGGACTGACTCCACTAGCTGTGTGACGTCAGAGCAGCTGCTGAGTCTCGGGAAGCCTCAGTTTCTCCATCTATAAAATCAGACGGTTGATCAAACTAACGCACAAGGTGTGGAAAGGGTTGGATGAGAAAACACATGTAAAGTGCTAATGTGGCACTTGGTACATTGGAATATGGCAGTAAAAGTTAGCTATTTGGTTATTATTTGTGAAATTCTACCAGGAGGATCTCTTTCGTAGTTATCCCAAAGGCAGTAGCTGGTAAAACACCTCCCCTCGGAGACTTCTAGACTCTGAGTGTTCTCATTTGTTGATTGCTTGCTTGTTAATTGTTTTCTTTAAAATGATTTTTGAAACTCCTTTTTCTTTTGGTGAAGGTTTATTGTTTCTTTGTTCTTTGTTTGTTTGCTTTTTTTTTTTTTTTTTGAGACTTTTTGGCTTTGTTGCTCTGGCTAGAGTACAATGGCATGATCATAGTTCATTGTAACCTTGAACTCCTGGGCTCAAGCAATCCTTCCTGGCTCAGCTTCCCGGGTAGCTGAGATAACAGGCAGGTTCCACCACACCCAACTAATTCTTTTTGTTTTTGAAATTTTTTATAAAGAAGAGGTTCTCACTATGCCCACCCAGGCAGGTCTTGAACTTCTGTCCTCAAGTGATCCTCCAGCCTTGGACTGCCAGAGTGCTAGGATTACAGGCGTGGGCTTCTGTGCCCTGCCAGGTGATGATTTTTATCCTCCACTGTGGTAAACCTCACCTTATGTTATTTTTTTAACCCATTCACCTGGAAAAACTGGAAGAAAGGAAAGGGAACTACATTTAGCTGCATGGGGCCCCCCTTGCTCTGTTGTTTCCATGCTTCCTGGCATGAGAGCAGTGATGAAACTAGGGTCAGGGAGTTGGAAATGCCTGAGGGGAAGAGCCAACACCTGAGTCATATTTTCATTACTATTAAAAGTTTTACCCGCCCAGATCCTGCTTCTTACAAGTCCTATGAGATTTATTTCGGGGCCTGTGCTGGGGTGAGCCTGTGTGTTTGCTCTAACATGTATTTATGATACAGCAAAAATTCATTTCATTGTTTTTGCTTCAGAGCTGGTTGGCAGCACAGGCCTCATTTGGGTTAGATATTACTCATTCAGACTCTCCTTTCTCCTCAACAAGGCTCTTTCCCTCATTGTTTCTTTTTGATTCATTTGGGATGGAAGTGGGGAAACCAAACAGTTCCATCACGGAAGCCCAGCCACTGAATTCTAAGGAATTTGGTTGCTAGAATTGTTCTCTCCCAAACAGGGTCTTTAAGGCAACACACAGGAAGAAGCTCACTCTGTGTCAGTGACGTCCGCCATGTGTGAGGGGGGCGGGTGGGGGGGTGTGTGTGTACATGGTGTGCTTGAGGGTATATGCATATGCTGGGCATGCATAAAAAACTGGATCACAGATACTCAATCTTTTTTTTTTTTTTTTTTTGCCGGGGCTTGGTTTGAACCCACCACCTCTGGCATATGGGGCCAGCTCCCTACTCCTTTGAGCCACAGGCGCCACCCTATGCTCAACTGTTTATAGATATTACCAACTGATATTTATCAAAGCACTGAGAAAGAACCTTGAGAGCCATTATTATCAATATAGACAGAGAGAATCTGTGAATATATTAAAAACAAACAAGCAGGGATAATAACTGATAATTGATACCATACACTTCCAGAATTCAAATGAAAAAGGATCCACAAAGGTTGAATAAGACTCTAGAAGACGACAAGTATAAAACAATATTTTAATGGATCTTTGAAAAGAAAATTAGAACTCAGATAAGCAGAGTAGAAGGGCAACCTCTGGACGGGTTTCGTTAATAACTAAATACACCACATTTCTTGTGTTGTCAGTCAAAATTTATTGGGTACCAGTGACTAAAATCTCACTCAAATTACAAATGACATTAAAATGACTCATAACTCGGCTTGGCGCCTGTGGCTCAACGGGCTAAGGCGCCAGCCACGTACACCTGAGCTGGTGGGTTCGAATCCAGCCCCCGGGTCCGCCAAACAACAATGATGGCGGCGACCAAAAAATGGCCGGGCGTTGTGGCAGGTGCCTGTAATCCCAGCTACTTGGGAGGCGGAGGCAGGAGACTCGCTTGAGCCCAGGAATTGGAGGTTGCTGTGAGCTGTGATGCCACAGCACTCTATCCAGGGTGACAGCTTGAGGCTCTGTCTCAAAAAAAAAAAAAAAAAA